>CAUYPK010053959.1:0-23098 GCA_963574355.1 Loris lydekkerianus | reverse complement strand
ACATAGCTGCATACATTGATATGACCATGGGACATCATACACTAGCTTTGCAGACCGTTTGACACGTTTTCATCAGAATGGTTAACATAGTCTTCCTGGCATTTTCCCAGTTACTGTGCCAAGACATTTACATTCCACATTTACTAAGTTTTACATATACCCTTGTAAGATGCCCAGCAGGTGTAATCCCACCAGTACCCCTCCCTCCACCCACCTCCCCCCTCTCTCCTCTCCCTTTCTCCGTTTCCCCTATTCTTAGGTTGTAACTGGGTTGTAGCTTTCATGTGAAAGCCCTAAATTAGTTTCATAGTAGGGCTGAGTACATTGGGTACTTTTTCTTCCATTCTTGAGATACTTTACTGAGAAGAATATGTTCCAGCTCCATCTATGTAAACATGAAAGAGGTAAAGTCTCCATCTTCTTTAAGGCTGCATAATATTCCATGGTGTACATATACCACAATTTATTAATCCATTCATGTATCGATGGGCATTTGGGCTTTTTCCATGACTTAGCAATTATGAATAGGGCTGAGATAAACATTCTGGTACAAATGATTGACAATGTTCTGGAATTTATAGCCATAAATACATATTGGACATTTTCAAAGAATATATTATATTTTGCTGTGTAAGAACAATTATTCATAAAAAGGAAAAAAAGTGAATATCAAAAGAGAAATTATGAGACATTGTTATTTTGAATTATAATATGGAACATTTGATGATCATTTTTGTTTATAAAAGTAAATTTATGATCAAATGCAACATCTACAAGGTAAAACATGGAATTAAGTTCTTTATTGAGAAACAATTATTTTTTAAAAAGTAGAAATATTGATACTGAGTTAATAAAGATATCTGAACTTCAACATTCACTTGATTCTAATATTATCACTTAGGAGTAAATATATTTCCTTTTTCTATTTAATAATACAAAAATACAGTGATGATAATAGGACTAAATCCTCATCAATTTTTATTTTCACCCTATCTATAATTAATACTTTAATAGTATATATGATTCACCAATTCTGTTTAGACCATAGAAACCAAATAAATATTTTTAAAACAGTATTTATGAAGTTAATCTTAAGTTATAGACTGTTTTTTTATAAATTTGAGATTTTCAGTAAGATTTTGGCCATAGTTTTATTTAGACCCAGGTCTCATCCTGTCTTTGCTATCTTTATTTTAAATATTGTAAACGCTTTTACTTTCGGTTCCAGTATTATCAATTTCTTTGCTGCACTTTCTTTGTTGCCTAAATCACTCTTCCATTAACCATTTTGTAAAATGTAAATATGAGTTTATTACTGAGAAACAAAGCCGCAACACAGCTACACACTTGGCTAGTTTGTGCACGAAATGAATGATGGACATGCAGAGGGCAAACACTGGTGGAACAAGGAAGAAGCGACGAGATTGTTCACTGCACGCAGTGTTCACCTGTGACTCACGCTCTCATTGAGGGACTAGAGAGCACAGCCTGTACTTCCTACAGCTCCTCATAGTTGCTATATACCAAGGCCACTGAAATATGAATTCTACTGTAGGGAAATATTATTTAGCCAAAAACAATGTAATGAGTGAAACTTGTCCACATTGGTAGCAGGCAACGTGGAGACTGCCTGGCCTGCAAAGTTACAGTGTTGACAATAATGCTTAAGAATGAAGAAGTATGGCTCCACGCCTGTAGCTCAGTGAGTGGGGCACCCCCCACATACACCAAGGGTGGCCGTTTGAATCTGGCCCAGGCCCGCCAAACAACAATGACAACTGCAACCACAAAATAGCCAGGCCTAGTGGTGGGTGCCTGTAGTCCCAGCTACTTGGGAGACAGAGGCCGGAGAACTGCTTGAGCTCAGGAGTTGGAGGTTGCTGTGATGCCACGACACTCTATCCAGGGCGACAGCTCGAGGCTCTGTCTCAAAAAAAAAAAAAAGAAAAGAAAATCATAGCCCCAACACTGAAGAGCCATAATAAAATCCCAAAGTTGACAACTGTTTAGCAAACCCAGAGGGCAACCAGTTGAAAATGGAATAAGAAGGTAGAGAAATCTAGGACAAAAGGGGTGTGCCACACAATAGACGGGGTGATTGAGAGTTTGGGGGAGAAGAGGAATGAGGATATGATCAACACAATGCAAGAAAAAGAGAGGCAGAAAAGAAAACCACCCAAGTAACTCCAGGAAAGACTGAAAGCTGCACAGTGAAGTCGTGATTCAAATACAGAACAACTGATCCTAATTAGAAAAACTAGTCCAAATCGGAACAGGAAATCAGTGGGTTTCATGAAGAATAATGAGAGAAACTATAAGCAGTAAAAAACAAAATTCCAGATTAAGAAGCTAACAGTTTTTCTAAAAGGCATAAGATTCTTCTTCATATTTTTAAATAAAACATCAGAAACTCAAGGAAACACAAAAGGCTATTTCAAAGTCGTAATCCACTCACAAAGCAAACAGAACAGGACGTGATTTTGAGCAACCAGTGGCATTCAAGAAAGGGTTATTCTATTTGAACATCTCTTTGAGTCAAATGGGACCATGACACTAGAAACACAGAAAAAGAAACATCTCTGTATGAACAATATTTCCCTACTCACAGCAGTGCAAAAGCTGAATGTTAATTTTCAACAATGGAATAAATGTGTAAAGAGACCTGGAAAATTTAATTGGACAGAATAGGAAACGAATGTGGTCAATGTTGATAGTGTCAAAACCATAGCTAGAGGTATAGTTATTTGGCTACTAAAAATTATAAATAGAAAAACAAAATTAAGAAGAAAGAAAAACTAGGAAATGAAGGGGAGAACAGGTAAACACTACTTTCCTTATAAGTACTTTACTCCAGAACATTATTTTTAGTAAAAATACTTTTTTAATTTTTGAGGAAGAAGTTCCAGTAGCAAATGGTACCAAAGATCAAGTAAGAAAGAACCAGATTTGGCCCACGGGATCACAGGTGACCACGCAGAGGACCATTTCCGTGTAATGTTGTAATGGAGACCAGAGAACAGTGAACTGGGGAATGAAAGGAAAACGACCCAGCAGAACTTTAAGGACGAAAGGGAGGAGGAGGAAGATTGCTAACAAGAGGGATTCAAAGTAAAGAGAAGGTGTTGCTGTTTTTATTTATAGGGAAGAGACTTCAGTAAATGTTTAATTTGATTGAGGTAAAGAGATGAAGACTGGTGATGAAATCCAGAGGACAGGGTGAAGAATCAAACCCAGACGAGAAGGGTATCTATGTAGCTAATGGCAGGATCACAGAGAGCTTGTGACTCCTAATGTGACCAAAGCAATAGGAACAACCTACAGAAACGGTCATTTCAGACAGCAGAACAAGAGCCAACGGGAACTTACTCTTAGGTGAATGGACTGAAGTGGAGGCCTAACTGTATGGATGAAAGCACTTTTACATTTGAGAATCATTTTATGTTACCTTATCTGTTGATTGTTGAATTATTCTGCGGGAGAATCTTTTAAGATAACTAAGTACCTAAATCTAGAAGAGTATCTTTAGGGAATGACCCAGCAAATGAAGTTTTACTCATTTAAAAAAAAAGTTTTGCTACTCGGGAGGCTGAGGCAAGAGAATTGCCTAAGCCTAAGAGCTGGAGGTTGAGCTCATAAACACTTCTAAATATATAATAACAGAAATCTATTTCAATCAACCTGCACTCATTCACATAACACACACACAATTCTCACAATCCTGATGACCTCTGCTTTACAGACATTAAATAAAGAGACCATACGTATCTTCCCTAAAGCACCTGAGCCATGTGAAGCTCTGAGTCAAACCAAATTTGAGATGTATTTTGACCATTCTTAGTCCACTAGATGTTCATTTGGAAAAAAAACAGACAGAATTTTGAAAACACAAAAATTAGCTAAGATTTACTTAAGTTGATCTAAACCTGGGTATTAAATGTACATGCCAAAATCAATGCTTTAAATTTTGGGAAAATTCCAATTGCATTATGAATTAAGACCACACCATTTGGCATAATTCTAAAACTATTTTTTATCTGTGTTCTTTCTCCTTTTAACCAACCTAATTAATATGGTAGGTTGTTATTTGGCAACTAAGTATTACAAATAGAAATCTATGTTTATGACAAACTGTAGAAAAATACTTTCAGTAACTAGTTCTTTTCAAATGGTATACAAATTAGCAGATAAATTGGTGATTTTAAACTGTGGGTACCTTAGCATAATTTATGCTGTTTGTATTTCCATTAATAACCTTCCACCCTAAAGCAACTCAGGCTTCTGGGCATTTATGCTGATGAACCAGTGTCTTCTGTTCGTCCATGCTGGGCTTGCCCTGAGTGACTAAAGCATGCAGATAGATTTTAATAAAATGAAGGCATGTTTCTCCTCCAAAGATTTGATTTTTAAATTAAATTATAACCAAAGCTATAATTTTGAGACTGCAAAATTAGATAACTTCATTAAAAACAAAACATCAGCAGATAATATTTTGTTGTTGTTCTTTTGTTTTTGTTTTTTTTGTTTGTTTGTTTGTTTTTTGTGTTTTTTTTTGTAGTTTTTGGCAGGGGCCAGGTTTGAACCCACCACCTCTGGTATATGGGGCCGGAGCCCTACTCCTTTGAGCTATAGGCACCACCCAGCAGAGAATGTTTTAAAGCCAACAGGCCAAATTTAAAAAGTTCTAGGAATAAAACTAAAGCTGTGATGACTACAGATATACATGGGTCATGTCTGAGGTAGCTCCAGCCTGGCAACATCAGAGAGTCAGGAAAAAATGGGCAGCAAGCTTAACAAGAAGCATTTACTGAGCAGTTTCCACTGTGCATCCCGGATCACTGGAACATGATCCAGTCAGGCTCTAGTATGACCACGTTTGTTTACAACCTTTGGCAGTTTGAAACTTTGTGATTTCAACAATGCCATCAATTGATTAAAAAGTTTTGAGTGATGTGATCACAGCGATTTACCACCACATGTTTCTAGGTCACCCCTAGGGACCCCTTTTACCCTGCACATAACTGAAACAGTGGATGTATGATTTTGGTATCATGTTGTATTAAACATTACAAAGCAGAAGTTTAGCCTTAAAATAAAACTTTATGGCCATTATTTCATTTAAACCTAAATGAAAACCACTTTTTTTCTTAGTCTGCAATCAGTGCCATTTTCCTATTCCTGGTGCGTGGCAGCCTTACCCACTGATCTGGCCCTTGTCTTTAATGGCGTTTCTTTCATCACATACTTTGATGCATGTTTCCGGCTAACATTGCTAGGATTCCCTTCTATGCTGGTTCACCCTCCTCCAGGTGATGATCTTTTCATATTATTGTGATCCACACTCATCCTGACTTCTCCCTCTTTAAGAGGTACCCATGACATTGGTCTCATTCAAATCTAAGCTCTTAGAAATATGTTCCACTGCACCTGAATTTTCCATTTTCTATTAGGTTCTACTCTCTCAATACCCACTTGCCTCTTCTTCTTTCCCTATATTTTCCACTGCTTAAATTGTCTCTAGGACAGACTACTCTTCTATTCCCATTTTTCCACTTAAAAATTTAGGCTTTTTAAGAAATTTACCTAAATTATACATCCCTTTTTTTATATTTTCTAATTTATCTATTCACTGTATCACCAAGGAAACCAAAATTAAGCATAATGGATAATCTTGTCAACTAAAAAGTTTACAGCAAATACACACAAAAATGAATGAAAGAAAAAAAAATCAAATAAATGTTGATTCTGTTTCTTATCTACCTTAAGCCTTACGATCCAATGACTTTGCATCAAATTTAATTCTTTCTATGCATAATCAGAAGCATCCATCACTACCTATAGAGTCACAAAGTGATACTCAGAGAAAAAAAGGAAGTCTATGTATAATCCGTGCACACACTTATTAAAATTGCACATTGCCCAGGGTTTTCCCTCATAAAGGTAAACAACTCTTCCTGTGCGCATGACACATAAACGGGTTTGGTCCTAAGTGAATGACTTATTAGGGGCTTTATACAGCTAAAAATCAGAACTTTAGAACTCAAACTCATTTTTCAAAGTGGGTCTTAGGCTACAAAACTGAACATTCCACAGGAATAAATGAAGAAAGCCAATCCAGTCTTGAGTTTGGGATTAATTATCAGACTGTGCTTGAACGGTAAACACAAGCAATGGCAGAATCTACACAGAGCGGTGAGAACACAGACTGGGAAAAGGGAGAAAAAATGGAAAATAGAACCAGAAGAGGTCTTTATCGACCAATGATGACATGTGCCAAGACCTGAGAGAAATAATCAATTCAACTCTTTGCAGCTGAGGGAAAACAAAGCCCAGGAATGGAACTCAAGGGAAGCAATATATTATGTCTTCACCTAAATCCCTAAGAAGCCATCAAAATACTTCTGTTGTACAAGAGTAAAGTGTCACAATTATTGGTCTTTAGGATCAAAACAAAATGGAAAAGACTTATACCAGACTAACAAAAACTTTATGTTGGAGAGAGTTATGGTTGGCATAATAGAAGAAATACCTGTATAAAAGTCTTTTGCTGTAATGTCTGCTGAATGTTATTACAGACATTCATGTAGATAATAACTAATCAAATCACTGATGACCCTGAAGGCATTAATCAGTGGGGTTTGGCCTCAATTATTTCCCTGATCTCATTTCTCCAATAAAAGGAAATAATATAATTTTATACAGACAAAAATTTAGAATAAAAAGAAATATAGTACCCTCTCTTTCTAGCCAAATTTTAATTTTCCTTTTGTTCATAGGTAATATTACCCTTTAAAATGATCCTTTCCACTAGCTCTGATACACAGAAGTGAAAACTTTATTAAAAATAAGTATCAGTTCACACTAATGTGCTAACAGAAATCAGAGCATGCTTATTATGAATAAAGGATAGGTTTCAGTACTCCAATGTCACTTTATCCTCCTTACCAAAAGATTTCTGTACTCTCCTTAGTAGCAACAGGATATACTGGAAGAGTCAGAAGTCAAAAATGGAAAGAATAAGACCCACACATAGAAATTACCTTGAACTGATGCAAATTATACTGGCTTCTAACCAATCATACACTGACTTGAGTTTGGCACATCACGTTTTAAACTCTTCTCTTCCTCAGAACTACAGGTTCCCACGCCAGCATAGATGATTTACACTCGTCTCCAAAGATTGGTGAGTTATGAAGCACCACACAGCTTATTGTTAAGGGTGAGGAGAAGCTGTGAAAACTGATACTTATTCTTAAAGTAAGAACATTATGCTTTTAAGCAAACAAATGAATATTTAGTTGTTCTCTAAGCCATCTTGATTTTCCAGGCACAATCGCTATTTAGTCACATCTGGAGCAGCAACTACTAAACAGGCAGAGTCCTGCACAGTCACCCCACTAACTGCCTGGTTTCTTTTCTCATCTTACCTGATAATGAGCCTGGGCTTGCTGCGCTGAGTTCAAAGTAACATTGCAGAGTTTGCAGTATAGGGGCTTACATAGCTCCTCCAGGGCAGAGTCCTGCTCCACTCCCTTAGGTAACTCTTCTTCCCCTGCCAGAGGCAAGGAAGCCTCCTGCCCAAAAGGCTTCTGTGGCGGAAGCTGCAAGGATCCTGTAGACCTGGTGGCCACTGACATAGGAGGAGAGGATGAGGGCCGCTTAGGCGGAGGAAGCCCTGTGTGTTGCAAGAGGATCATCAGGCAGGAAAACCTTGGGCATAATCCAGTGGGTGATGAGAAGCTGGGTCTTCAACCCTAAATCAACAGCAAGAAAAAAAAAAAAAAAAAAAAAAAAGTGGGCCTCAGCAATACCACACATAAAAGACATCATATGACCTTTTCCTCCACTTCTCCAATCCCGTCTTTGGGACTTCTTTCCTTTTACCTCATCTAGCAGACTTCCCCTGTGTTAATTCATATTGACACAATGCTCTTCCACTGAGAATGGCTTTATAGATTTGGCTTTATTTTGTTTGGCACAACTCCAAGTGCCATCCCTCTGGCCCATGAACATTAATAGCATTGCATCCATGACTAATTAAATCTAAAAGTCACATGGCTGAAATGGACATCAAAGGTCACCTAGTCCAGACCCCTTCCCTGAGGCTCACTTAGATACTCTGAGGATAACCACACATAGACAAAAACACCCCCAGCTATGAATCTTAGCAAATATCTCTTATCCATCCTAGGTCAAAAAGTGGTGGGGGGAGGGACGAGTATCACCTCTCAGCCTCTCAGAATACTCATGCACTTAAGCACTCAGAACTAGCTAAAACATCAAGAAACTCTAGGAATAACACACAGAGTGTGACAGAAATAAATAAAAGTGTCCCTTCTAATTCAACTAGCAAAATTTAAGTGGTAGCCAATGATTCCTTATAGAAGTTGCAAATAGATGCACTGTAGGCCACATATAGCCACAGATGTGTTGCTTGTAATATACAATGTTTTGTTTTCATTAGTTGTCAACATTTAAAAGTAAAGAGATTTGTTGCATCTCTTGATGAAAGCATGATCTGGCAACACTTGGCCCACACTCCTACCTGGGAAACAACTCGCTGGTTCGTGCTCAGGACTGCCTTCCCCAGGCCACCTCAGTCACCAGTCAGCTACTGCCTGTACTTCTATTACTTGCTGACTCCCTGTGAGCTCTTAAGATTATGACCTCACCTCATATAGCCTTAGACCAGAGGTTCTCAACCTGTGGGTCTTGACTCACAGGAACTGTATTAAAGGGCCGTGGCATTAGGAAAAGAACCACTGCCTTAAACAATACTGACGAATCTCCTAAAAAATCAAAAATACTTTCTCTCCTTTTAAAGGCAAATCACCTGCACAAAATAAAATATCAAGTACATGTCCAATGTAGAATGGATCACATTACTATTAAGCCCTACTATAATTCTACTTCTTCAGTCCTATGGCCATTTCTTCCCCCCTTTTTTATTAAATAATAGTAGTCTCTATTCTATTTCCCTCAGAAAAGACCCAATTTGTTACAAGCTCTCTTCAACCTTTATCAATGATTTCTCCTGCCTCCTACCCAGACAATATCTTCTAACCTTGAGTATCTCAAAATGAACCACAGTACACCTTTGAGTTCCCAAGGTTCTAATTAACCCAAATTAGAATCCTTATTGCAAAATCCACAACTCCCTCCACTCTCTCAAAACAGTACTATTAAAACCTCTTTTCTTGGTCAATAGAATATTACTATTTTAAGCTGCTGAAATTTTCCATCAGCAATGGAAATGTGGACATTATGGCAAGAATAGATTACTAAAATGAATGAAATTTTGGAAGTACAAAGTCTATCCCATTTGATAACTACACAGCACCTGAAAAATACTATCAAGTAACAACCTTTACACTAAATTCAGTTTCCAGGGACAGCATAGGAAATCAGTCTGATGGATTAATAATACAGTTAACGGCAAAGTGCATAAATTATTAGTCACAGGATTTAACAATACTTCTACTTAATCAGGCTATTTAGAAAAACAATAAAAATATTTGACTCTTAAGCGGATGTATGCTGCCATATCTCTGGGAACATAAACACAATATAGATTTGAAATAATTAAAAAGTCAAGTTCCCAAATAATGGTATTATTTCTTTCAATTAAATCAAGTACAGACAACCAGAAAGCAAACACAGATACAGATACAGACAGTTAAAGAGGGGAGACTGCAGAGGCATTACGAAGTTTAACTACCTAAGTGTAATAATTCATAGTGTTAAAAGTCCACGCATGCTACCTGTACAGTGATACTGATGCCATTGCCAAACATGCTGCCAGTTCATACTGGAAAAGGGAGAGAAGGATGTGAAAACATCTGGCTAAAGGAAATCAGCAACATGAACCGAAAACCAAATGCTACCAAGTGCCTAGACATGCCTGGACTTGTTTATTGAAAGCTCACTCCCACTTGAGGAAACTCCAGCCTGGGTCCCCCCCAGAGTTATTTGTGGGTATCCATCAAATTAAAGGCCTTTCTCAAAGCACAATGGTACAAAAGGCCAGAAGTGACAACATTCCCTGATTTAAAGAAAAAAATCTTGCCAAATACAGACATACCCATTATCATGTTCTATGTTTATAATTTTTAAAGAATAACTAGATATTCCAAATGTATTTCTTCTATCATATTTAACATTCAACACAGTAATGTCAAGTCCCAGAAAAGTATCTATGTGTGGCAATTACATGGGGTATTAATACCTTTGTAAACAAAAATTAACATAAAACATAAATCTGAAAATGAAAGCAAAGCTTTTGGTTAACGCATGAATGATGAAATAGAGAAACTCAAAGCATACGCAACTCAGACCTGTTCAACTCCTACATTAGTTTAAAAGAGACTAATTTGAAGATTGATGTAAATATTTCTCAGATTGTAAAAACTACTCAATCGGATGCCTGCAGTGGCATTAATGATTTATGACAGTTAATGTCCTGGTTTAGAGAGGGGGTGAAAGGACATTTAAGAAAATCAAAGCTTCACAATGTACCCTATTTAGAGAAAATGAATTATCATAGCACACTTAGTTTTCATGACTGGGGCCTACTGGTCACACACTGTATTTAAGACAATCTCTTTCCGATTTAAGAGGATAGAATGAAGAAACAGGTTACTGGCACCTCAGCAAACTAGAGAAGTCTGTCATTGGGGATTCTGGAAATGAGGAAAAGACAGCAAGCATTACAGAGAGGTCATCAGAACGCAACAAGAAGGAATGAGAGAGAGAAAAAAAATTAAAAAAAAAATTATACTCAGCGGAGGCCAGGTGTTATCGCAGAAGACTGGAAAAGAACGCAAGAAACTGGAGGAGAGGCCTTGGTAGTGAGCGAAGGTTTCCAGGCTCCCTGTGACGCTTGCCCAGCCTAGGGAACCGGTTACGTTTTTGAATCAAAGCTACAGATACTTCACCATCGCCCACGTAGATCTTGCATTCCCGAGACGTGCAGGCACACACACTAACGCGCGCACACACGCACACTAACGCGCACATACACTAACGCGCACACTAACGCGCACACACACTAACGCGCACACACACACGCACGCACACGCACACAGGCACACTAACGCACGCACACACGCACACTAACGCGCACACACGCACAAACACACACGCACACACACGCACGCACGCACCCGCGCGCACACCTCACCCCGCCGGACGCCGTCACCAAGGATGGAACCCCCGACGCCCAGGGGCCGCCCGCACGGACCGCGGCGCCGCCGGGACACGTGAAACGCTCAACGCCGACAATCAGGTAAACAGAGCAGCGCCGTCCCGTGGAGGGCGGAGGGGAGGCCGCCCCGGGGAGCAGCCGCCGGTCCCCGGCGCCCCGCAGCGCGCACCTCCCGGGACCCCGGACGCGCCCGCCGCCCGCCCCGACACCCGCCCCGCTCCGCTGCACGCCGCCTCTCCTCACAGCAACTTTCTCCGCTGGCCGCCGCCGAGTCCCCTCCGCGGCTGAGGGCTGACTGTCAAAAGTCAGTGGGAGCCGACCCACAGGGAAACAGCTGCAGGAAGTGACTGCGGAACCGGGAGGTGGCGGAGGAGGAGACTGAGGGCGCCGGCTCGGCGTCGCCACTGCGCATGTGCCAGGCCGAGCAGGCCCCGCGGCCGCTCCGCTTCCCTGCCGGCCGGCGGCGGCGGGTCAGGAGCCCAGACGGCGGGCGCGGGGCGCGGGGAGCGGAGAGCGGGCGCGGGTCAGGAGCCCAGACGGCGGGCGCGGGGCGCGCGGGTCAGGAGCCCAGACGGCGGGCGCGGGGAGCGGGCGCGGGGAGCGGGCGCGGGGAGCGGGCGCGGGGAGCGGGGAGCGGGCGCGGGGAGCGGGGAGCGGGCGCGGGGAGCGGGGAGCGGGCGCGGGGAGCGGGCGCGGGGAGCGGGGAGCGGGCGCGGGGAGCGGGCGCGGGGAGCGGGGAGCGGGGCGCCGCCGCACACAAAGACGCGCGTCGGGGCGAGCCTGCCCCCCGCCCGTGCCTCGGGCGCCTCGCAGGAGCTGTGCCTCGGATACCTTGGAAAGTTGACCTGTAGCAGAAGCCTGGGCAGAGCTTTTGCAACTTTCATCTCCTACCCTGAGCTCCAGACATTTTTCATGCCAGCCCCTCCCTCAGCCTGCTGGTCGCTATCTAAGGCGGGGGTCTGGAGCTGCCAAAATGTCCAGGACCCTTTAAATGACTGCGACTGAGTCTTTAAACTGCACGTCTCTCCACTTCCACACACATACACCCCCTGTACACACACACACACACACACACATGGTCCCCTGCACTGCACTAGAGTGAGAGAGAAAGAAAGGAGCATTTCTTCTGCCCCGCAGAGACTCGGCCTGCAAGACGAGAGGGACCAGCAAGAGGTTAGCCCACGCTAGGATGTCACGTCCTCCCCGGGGCTGACGTTGAGAGAGGAGCTGAGGAGATAGTCCAGGAGTGTTAAGTACAATTGTAGCAGCCTGTATAGCCTATGGCTAGGAGGCGTGAGAGTTTTAAGATACCTGTATAGCTCAACAATGGAACACACCTTGGTGAAAGGGCATGGAGAGGGATTTAGCTCTCCTAACAAGCATGAGAGCTCATGAGATGAGATCATTGGTGAATTGGCAGTCTCTACACCTGTGTGTTGACAGGCAGGAGATCAGCCTGATACTAGGTTGGAGGAGGAGGCAGTCAGGAGCAGACACATCCTATCGCCAAACTCGGGTACTCTGACTCTGTCTCCTCTCCTGCCTGCGGAAGGCCAACACGGTGTCGCTCTGCTGAAGATTACCAAGCTCTACTAAAGACTAAGATCTATCTATTCTAAGAAGACTGCTTTACTCTCTCTAACTCTCTCTCTCTCTCTTTCTCTCTCTCTTTCTCTCTCTCCCCAGGAAAGTAGATAGTCCTCAGTCACCTAAGAGAAATTGTTCCTCAGCAAGGTAGCTTAGCGGTTGGCATCTAGAACCTAGTTAAGCAGGGCAGAGACCTGGCCAGTCCCAGGCCCTGACGACATTCACTTTGTTGTCTGCTAATTTTTTTAATCATTAATTAAAATGGAAGGGAAATCTAAGTATGATAACATATGCCCTAAATATGTACACACAGCTAGTATATGCTGGCCATCTGAGGAGAGCAATCCATAATCTGAATTGTTTTCCAATTGTATATATACATATACTTTATGTGTCAAAATTTTATATGTCCACATTGTTTTTAAAATAATAAATACTACTGAAATCCACTCTCCAGTCCTTTTTCTATGCAGTCTTTAGCCAGTTGTGGAACTGCCCAGTCCACATTCTTTAGCTAGGTCCACAGCTAGACCTTGGCTAGCCTTTCCAAACTGATCTCCCACCAGTCTCCTCGCCTTCATTCAAGCTCCATCCCCACCTGTTACTTTCCTACCTCTGTGATTTAGCTCCATCTTCATTTTGAATAAAATAATTTTTCTCCCCTCTACTTGCTCATCCAAATCTTAACCTATCCTTTTAAGGCCTCATCTCCCTTGACACCCCACAACATTTCCTTTGTGCATCTTGATAACATCTTTAATTATTTGTTATCTCCCATTATAATTCCTTAAAGAGATGCTTAATCTGTCCTATAAACTAGAGCGTAGGAATGATACATGTCTTGGAGATTGCAAATTTTATATTTCAGTTTTATGCATTCTTGTATTCACAGTAAAAACCTAAATAATTGGCCAGGCATGGTGGCTCACGCCTGTAATCCTAGCACCTGGGAGGCCAGGGCAGGTGGATTGTCTGAGCTCGCAGGTTGGAGAACAGCCTGAGCCAGAGCAAGACCTTGTTTCTAAAATATCTGAGTGCTATCTCAGGTACCTATAGTCCCAGCTACTCTACAGGCTGAGAGAAGAGAATCACTTGAGCCCAAGTGATTGAGGTTGCTGTGAGCTATGACGCCAGAGCACTCTAGCGAGGGCAACAAAATGAGATTCTATCTCAAAAAAAGACAAAAACCTGAATAATTTCATGTCCTCTGTGCCTGGTCTTATACTCTTCTTAGAAAGCTAGGGCATTTCCTTCTCTGCCTCAGAAAGAAAGTAATACTCAAAATAATCTTATTTATTTTATTTATTTAATAGAAGCTCATGGCACTGAAAATAGTCTCACAAATCAGAGCTTTTGGTTTGGAATAGCTAGAATTCCAAAATTCCTACAGAGCCAAAATAAAAATAGATCAGAAACAACTTGCCAATTTTGCTGTTAAATACAAACGAAAAATCCCCCAGAATCTCAGTGGCCTGTGGCCACGAAGGTTTATCTCTTTCTTGAATTACATGCTGTGTATCAGCGGAGGTTCTGTTTCTTGGGTCTTCCCTTTCCAGCACCCAGGCTAATGAAGCAGCCTCTATGTGGGACTTGGCAATTCTCATGGCAAATGGGAAGATCCAGAGAGCTGCCAGAAACGTGCAAAGCCTCTAAAACTGATTCTCCGAGATACCGTGAGGCATCCATTCAAATCCCATTGGCCAACGCCTTTCGTTGTTCTCCCACGTCAATGGAGAAGTGAATTGTGTCTATAGGCAAATCCCATGGCAATGGTCCTGGATTATAATCTTTTAGTGGAGTGGAGAGAACAGCTGTGGTTAACTGTAAACAGCAATACACTCAATCTGCCACAAACATAAAAGAACAAGTTTCCTCACCTTCAAAATCTTGGCGTATATACCCAAGAAAGGCCTGTACCACTCCTACCCCCACCCCCAGGCCCTGGGATTGGTAAATACTAGAACTCCCAGATGCATTTGCAGATCTAAAAATCTAGGACATCTGTTATTTATTCCCAGTGGAGATCAAAACAGCAACCAAGGTTTCCCCTCAATGAGCCGACAGAGAGTGAGATGTCAGCATGAAGTGTTTGGGAATGAAGAGCTGGAGGAATGCTCCTAAAACTGTTCTGCTTTAAAGTATTTACAGCATTTAAAACCATTCAAAGGAGCTGAGGGAGGGCTGTTGTAAGTTGAAGAGCCTTCAAGTAAGAAGAAGGAAAGACAGAACTGAAAGCACAGATCAGATATCTGAAATCAATGGAAAAGTGGACATCAATTTCTGAGGTCAAAGCCAAGGTAGGTTTGTACCTATCAACAAGATGCCTTTTCTTGCCACCTGGCGCCCCCCACAACCTCCCCTCAAATGCTAAGACTACCCTCAGTAAATCAAGGGGGGGAAGAACACGATTTTGATTGCATTTTAGCCAAAAATGACTTGAGGACAAGAGATATTTGTGGGTTATGGCAGTGATTGGTGAATTGCCTAAATTTTCTCACTTTAGGAGAAACAAGGTCTCAATATTGAGAATAATCTTAATTATTTTTTTAAAAAATGTGTTTGCACATTTGAGTTTTATGACCTGATACAGCATAGCCAGTATATTTGTATGATGTTGGCTGACCAAATAAATGTATGAATGAATGAAGAATTTGTTTCCTCCCTTCTCTATTACATGATCCTGCCTGACAACTGTACTTCACAGAAATGTCCTTTTAGTGTAATTATTATGTGACATGTGTCAGGAGGAAACTTCATATTAAAACAAGGATAATTATTTTTCATTATGCTAGATCTCACACTACATGTAGGGAAAATCTACATTTTGTATTAATTTGTTTCTAACACACTTAACTTTTCGTGGCATGTGTTCAGTCTTTGCAGAATCTAAGCCAGAAATCTTCATGCTGTGCCCACAATGAGGAGAAGTACCTACCCCGTGTACTGACATGGTTGGTCATATCCTCTCTTACATGGAAATTTGCATTATCCTTTAAGACTCCACATGCTTTTGCTCTCACACCAGGTCATGGCACATAATGTCTTCCAGATTTACTCCTTTCTTCAAATCCGTCAGAGGAAGTCTCTAGAATTCTTTGTCTTTCACACTCACCTCTGCTTTTCAGCATAATCCCCTCTTTACATTCAAAGCAATGCTATACAACGAAAATCTCAAAGCAAGAAAAAATAGCCTCTCAGGCATTTTAATAACATTTTTTTACCAAAAAATAAAATACAGAGAAATAGTGGAAAGATGCCAAGAGCTATGGCACAATTTTTTTCACTTTCCCAGATTTCCCTTATTAAATAAATGGACTCTGTGGGTACTACTATAACAAAATATTCCACCCAAACCCAAAATATAAATGTGGGAGGAGAACCATTAACAGTTGCAAGACTTGTATGTTGACAGCAAAAGAAAGCAGAGAGAAATAACAGGGCAATGGACAGACCTGAGTGACCACAGTACCCTCTGCCCTTCATATCTATGGGGTTCTGTACCCAGGGACTCAAGCAACTAGGATCAAAAATATTCAAAAAAGGATGACACCTGTACCTCAGTGAGGAGGGCACCGGCCCCGTGTACGGAGGGCGGCAGGTTGGAACCCAACCCTGGCCAAACTGCAACAAAAAAAATAGCCAGGCATTGTGGTGGCTGTAGTCCCAGCTGTAGATGTAGTCCCAGATACTCAGGAGGCTGAGGCAAGAGAATCGCCTAAGCCCAAGAGCTGGAGGTTGCTGTGAGCTGTGACACCACAGCACTCTACCAACGGCAACAAAATGAGACTCTGTCTCAAAAAAAAAAAAAAAAAAAAAACTGACAGAAATAATATTACAATAAAAATACTAAAAGTAGGGGGCGGTGCCTGTGGCTCAGATGAGTAGGGTGCTGGCCCCATGTGCCGGAGGTGACAGGTTCAAACCCAGCCCCGGCCAAAAACTGAAGAAAAAAAAAAAAAAAATACTAAAAGTAGGCTCAGTACTTGTAGCTCAAGCAGCTAAGGTGCCAGCCACATACACCAGAGCTGGCAGGTTAGAATCCAGCCGGGCATTGTGATGGGCGCCTATAGTCCCAGCTACGTGGGAGCCTAAGGCAAGAATCACTTAAGCCCAGGAGCTGGAGGTTGCTGTGAGCTGTGATGCAACAGCACTCTACCGAGGGCAACAGCTTGAGGCTCTGTCTCAAGAAAAAAAAAGAACGAATGTCACATCTCATTCACACCATTTGTCAGAGCCCAGGACTGGCCAGGTCTAGGGCCCAGCTTAACTAGGTTCTGGATGCAGACCACTAAGTTACCTTGCTCAGGTCTCTTAAGTGCCTGAGGGCTATCTACTTTAGCTGAAGAGAGAGTGTGTCTTAGAGTAAGTAAAGCAGTCTTAGAATAGATAGATCTTAGTCTGTTAGTACAGTTTGGTAATCTTCAGCACTGAGAGACGCTGTGCTGGCATTCTGCAGGTAGGAGCGGAGACAGTCAGAGTAAGTGGGTCCGTGATAGAATGCTCACGCCCCTGACTGCCTAATATAATCTCCTCCAGCCTAATATAAGGCTGATCTCGTGCCTCCCAACATGACAGGTGTAGAGACTGCCAATTCACCACTGCTCTCATCTCGCAAGCTCTCATGCTTGTTAGGAGAGCTGAATCCCTCTCCCTGCCCTTTCCACCAAGGTGTCATTGAGCTATACAGGTATTTCTTATAACTCTCTCCTCCTAGCCATAGGCTATACGGGCTGCTACAAACTAAAGGTAAAAATAATACAGTGTAACAACTATTTATAGATCATTGTATTATGTATTATAAGCAACCTAGAGATGATTTAAAATGTACAGGAAGATGTGCTTAAGTTATATGTAAATATTGTACTATTTTATTTGAAGGACAAGCACCCTTGGATTTGGGGCAGGGCCAGGGGTCTGTGCATCTTGAAACGAATCCTCCTGGGATACCAAGCAAAGGCTGTGGCTGGTGGGACTCCCCGAGAAGCTGGGAGGGCCGGCCGGAGAGCAGCAGCTGAAACCCAGAAGAGTTGTACATCCCAAGAACGGATTCACGCAGTAGCTAAGTGGTGAGTTCTGAAGGGGTTGCACCAGTTAGGGGCCCATAAACTCTCAGAACTAACTAAGCCAAACTCCCTTCCCATACTGAACAGAAAATTCTGGGAACAGAATCCAAATGGTAAAGCTCAAATAGGAAAGAAGAAATCCGTAAGAGGGGAAAGAGCCAGGAGTTCTCAGACAGCAAGACATCGCCGTTGTGAACACTGTGTGAGGACCAGAGAAAGGAGAGCTCCAGAGTCGGGAGTTGGAAGTGTATCCTACACAGACCTGTGGGTTCATCTGCCAGCTGGCAAGAAGCAAGAGGGCTGAGAAACATGCTAAACTGCACTGTGGGCACGCACTCAGCAAAAAGTGGCATATAGAACAATGACCTGATTTCCACAATTAAATTGCACAGTAAAAGGGGGGCAGAGAATGAAAAGGGAAGGCATAGAGTTTGTTGTTTTTTTTAAGTCTTGAAGTATTTTAAAACACTAGCAGAAACAAATTACAGTGTCTAAAAATGAATGTTTGGGTGATATGCCATAACCAAAAGCAAAGAATTAATTACCACAAAAGTCAAGATAATGGTTATTTTCCTGTGGGGAATGTATGAATGGGAGAAGGAACATGGAAGACTTTTCTGGACTAGCTGGAAATTTTCCATTTCTTTACATGGGTGGTGATCAAGAAATAGAACTTACAAAGATAATTAAGCTGTGTTTATTATGCATTTTTCAATATCTATGTCATTTTGGGTTTTGGGGGTTTTTCTGTTATTGTTGTTGTTGTTATTGAGACATAGGCTCACTATGCTGCCCTCAGTAGAGTGCCAGAGTCACAGCTCACAGCAACCTCAGACTCTTGGGCTTAAGCAATTCTCTTGCCTCAGCCTCCCAAGTAGCTGGGACTATAGGCGCCTGCCACAATGCCTGGCTATTTTTTGTTGCAGTTGTCATTTGTTGCAGCCTGGGCCAGGTTCGAACCTGCCACCCTCGGTGTATGTGGCTGGTACCGTAACCACTGTCCGATGGGCGCTGAGCCACATGTCATGTTTTACAATAAAGAGACTTTTAAAAATAGAAGAAAACAAATAATGCACCTATGTCCTTGATATAGTAAATCCAGAAACATAAACCAAAAATTGACTTTTCATAATCATACCACACATTTTAAGTTTGTACAATTTCCTTTCAGGCTTTTTTCCACACATATAAAGACATAGTTTTTAGTGAAATTGGATTATGCTACGTATGTACTTTTTTTCATTTTTAAGTACTTTCAATAGTCCTAGAAAATGGCACTTAATTTTTTTTGAGATTTTTGTTGTTGCTGTTGCAGTTTAGCCAGGGCTGTGTTTGAACCTGCCACCCTCGGTATATGGGGCCAGCGCCCTACTCACTGAGCCACAGGCGCTGCCCTTTTTTTTTTTTTTATTGTTGGGGATTCATTGAGGGTACAAGAAACAAGGTTACACTGATTGCATTCGTTAGGTAAAATCCCTTTTACGATCGTGTCTTGCCCCTAAAGGTGTATCACACACCAAGACCACACCCCACCTTCTTCCCTCTCTCTGCTCTTCCTTTCCTCCACCCCTCCCTCCTTCTTTCTCTCTCTACTCTCCCCTTCCCCCACCCCCACTGTGTCATTAGTTGTCATTAATTGTCCTCATATCAAAATTGAGTACACAGGATTCATGCTTTTCCATTCTTGTGATGCTTTACTAAGAATAATGTGTTCCACTTCCATCCAGGTTAATACAAAGGCTGTAAAGTCTCCATTTTTTTTTAATGGCTGAATAGTATTCCATGGTGTATATACACCACAGAGTGTTAATCCATTCCTGGGTTGGGAAACAGCATTTAGGCTGTTTCCAGAAAATGACACTTAATTTTAATGGCTCCACAATATTCCATTCAACATATTTACACATTCACTTAGGGTTAAGCTTCTTTCTAATTTTTCACTAAAATAAACACCACTCACTGTTTTTCATCTTTGTTCATACATCTTAATTTAAATTTATAATTATGTATCTTATTTTATTGTTAGAATATGAAAGTACTAGATCAAAGGGAATGAGCACTTTTAAGATTTTTAATACATTTTGCTGAATCGGCTTTCCAAAACAGTGACCCACTCAACGTTCTCTTGAGACACTGCTATCTAGTGTCATCCTCCCATTGTTCACACACAAATTAAAATTTCCTTTTCTTTACAGTTTGAAAGGCAATAAAGTGGTAGGCTGTCATTTTCATTTATTTGTTGCAGTTATTTTTTACAAGCTTTCTGATCTTGTCTTTTATTTTTCTTTTGAAGAATAGTCTCATGGATGGTATAAGCACTTTTCAGAATGTCAACCTATTGTTGCTTTATGTTAAAAATGGTTCTCCTTACTTTTTGTTAACTAACAATATCTTTTTACTTACAAAAATATCAATCACCCTTTGGGTCTCAGCTTGTATGGCACTTCTTCTGTGAAGTCTAGCTTAACCCCAAAGTCATGGTTACCAGTCCTTCCTAGGTTCATCTACACTGAGTTCCCTACTCTTCCCTTTGTACAACTGAGAAGTAAACCAACGTAATTCCCTGCTCCTGTGTTAAACAGTATTGGGACCAAACACACTTTCCCATCCTATGTTAACTGATTCTGAGGCCAGGTACAATTCCCTGTATCTATGTTAGATAAAACTAGAACAAGCTAAACAAAACTTAGTAACTTGCCCGAACATATTTGCTCCTAAAATATAAGAATATGAACCTACTGCAACAGTTAATTAGCTTGCTCTTTTTGAGACCCTTGCCTCACTCAAAGTACCTTAAAGAGGGACCACCATGGCATGAGGCCTCCTGTCAATAACCAGTGACCTTAGTAATGTGGGAGATCCTGAGTTAGAAGCACCCAGTTAAACCACCTGCAGAGTCCTAACTACAGATAGCCTGTGAGATTATGATTATATTATATTATATATATTAATTATATATAATATATATATTATAAACTGCTAAGTGGTTAGTTTGTTATGTAAAGATAACTAGTGTAAACCCCTCCATTTTTGACTCTTTGAACTATGTATATAGAGTTACCTCGCAAAAATAAAAATATGTATCTCATTACTATATTTGTTTTTATTTCTTTGCTGTTTATACTGATTAACTTCAGAATCACACTGTCAAATTCCTCAAGAAAAACTTATACTAGGATTTTAATCACAATTGTATCAAACCTATAAATTCACTTGGGGAGAAGTTAAAATTTTACAATATTTTCTTTCCTGCTGTTCTGTAATGATTCAAGACTTTCATGCCCTTCACTAAGATTTTTTTGATTTTCTTCATCAATTATATAATATTTGATTTATTATTAATAAAATAGGGAAATATAGAGAGAAAAATGAATACTTTTAATATGATAGCAATCACATTCCTTTTTGGTATCCTGTGGATTTTCAGATTATCCAATTTAGGTCTTAGGATCTGAAAGCAGTAGAAATAATTAGGTACTTTCCTAAAAACTCCATATTCTTTTCCTGACCTAATATTCTTTTCTTTCTCTCAACATCTTCAACTTCTCTACCAATTCTAAAAATTACTCAAGTTAATTTAAGTTTTAATAATATGTCTCCTTTATTATTACTAGTCTCCAACTGTTTCTTTGCTATTGACACTGATAATGTGAATTTAATTTTGTGTATCCATTATGGCAAAGAAAACTAAAACGTATTTCCTTTTGCCCCTTTAACCTTACTATTGGGGGAAATGCCTATTCATTATGCATCCATATATTCTTATCTGTACAATTTTGTGTATGTGTTTATCGGAGTTATCCAACAATGGGAAGAATTGTACACTTATTTAGTATTGGAAAGGAAGGGTACTAACTTGTAATAAGAGCCTACTATGTCAGGCCTTCATACCTCAGCTCTCATAATCCTCACAATTCCAATGAGGTAGGTACTATTTTATCCATTCTACAGGTGAGGGAAATGATTCTGAAAGGTTAAGTTACAGTTCAAAGCATGGGTCTCCCTAACCCCATGCCTTGGTTTCCATTAGATCAGAGCTTCTCGAACTTTAATAAGCACATACATCACCTTACAGTCTTTTTAAAGTGCAGATAATGTCTCAGTAGTCTGAGGTCAAGACTAAGAGTTTTCATTTCTAACAAGTTGCCAGGTGATGCCACACTTTGTGTGATTACACTTAATTTAAAACAATATAACCTGTACTCACTGGAAGGCATACAGTCTTTGGAGTTTGATCATCTGAGTCTAAATTCTCATGCAGATACTCACCTTCTGACTTAGCATGGACTCTTTCGGAACTTCAGGTACCTAATCTGAAAAACAGAGAAAATAAGACCACATTCACAGGATTGTCAGGATAAAAATAATATATTTCCAGTACTTCACATGCAGGAGACATTTAGTATTGACTTGCCTCTCCTGGGGAACTTAGGGGAACTTTGCTATAAATCTCTTAGGTGTTCAATATGTACTTTTGGGTGACAATAACAGAAACACATTCACACTATTTGGGGCAGAAGGAATGGAAAGATCCTGGAGATTCCCTAGTTGTCCAACTATGAGGAAGGAGCTGGGAGCCCAGAACTAAAGACTCAGGTGCTGCCTAGAGTCTCTCTTGCTCGCTCGCTAAGAGCTGCTCCTATCCTACGGCAAACAGATGTCATTCTGCCTCACTGAAGCTTTGTGTCACAAGGAGAGACACCCGGGTTTCTATTGCTCCCAAGTCTTCTTTTAATTTTTTTTATTATTTTTTATTAAATCATAGCTGTGTACATGAATGCAATCATGGGGCACCATGCACTGGTTTTATATATACTATAAATTGAAATATTTTCATCAAACTGGTTAATATAACCTTCCTGGCATTTTCTTAGTTACTGTGTTAAGACATTTATATTCTACATTTAGTAAATTTCACATGTACCCTTGTAAGATGCACCGTAGGTGTGGTCCCACCAATTACCCTCCCTCCACCGATCCTCTGCCCTCCCCTCCCCTCCCTTTCCCCTTTCCCCCTGCTCTGAGGTTATAATTGGGTTATAGCTTTTATATGAAAGCTATAAATTAGTTTCATAGTAGGGATGAGTGCATTGGTTACTTTTTCTTCCATTCTTGAGATACTTTGCTAAGAAAAATGTAGCTCCCAAGTCTTATAGCTCATGACTTCCACCAGTGGAGAAGATTGGATCTGTTCCTATCTTTCTATCCCAAATTTAAATCCTTGAGATAGAATTTGAGTGGAAATGAG
>CAUYPK010053955.1:0-82773 GCA_963574355.1 Loris lydekkerianus | reverse complement strand
TCCCTAATTGCAATGGCTAAAACTTCCATTACAATGTTAAAGAGCAATGGAGACAATGGGCAACCTTGCCTGGTTCCTGATCTAAGTGGTAATGATTTTAGTTTAACTGCATTCAATACGATATTGGCTGTGGGTTTGCTGTAGATGGCCTCTATTAGTTTAAGAAATGTCCCTTCTATATCAATTTTCTTAGGTGTTCTGAACATGAAGGGATGCTGGATATTATCAAAAGGTTTTTCTGCATCAATTGAGAGAATCATATGGGCCTTCTTATTGCATCACTACACAGACAGCGAGCAAGAGCAGGGGCCTAGACATAGTCCACGTTTGTAACAAAGTCACTCTGACAGCAACACTCATCCACTGATGACAATACAAGGATTAAGTTTCTAACACATAAATTTTGGGGGGACACATTCCAACCATAGCAGTGAGTCAGAGATGAAGTTCAGAGTGAGTGAGTGTTTCCGTGCGCACATATGAACTCTGTGACCTGGGGAGGACCACGTTCATTCAGACAGGACACTGTGGACAGACAGCAGCACACACAGGGAAACTGACGGGGAGCGTAGGGGGTGGCAGAGGCTCTGGGGAGAGGCTGATTTAAATTCGAACTCTGTCATTGGCCGATGACTGAGTGATTATTTCACTTTTTAAGCCTCTTTTTTTTTTTCTTTATAATTCTGTGACACATAACAGCACCTTCTCATAGGATTGCTGTTGAATCCAAGGAAATAATCTTTAAGTAGCTAACACAATGCCAAGATTGTAGTAGTAAGCACTCAAGAAATCCAAAAAAGACTGAAATAAACTAAAATCCAGATTGAAATAGACTGAAATTTACTAAAATCCAGAAAAGACTGAAATAAACTCAGAATCAATAAAAGAGAAAACAAGAAAAGGGGAGGATGGAGGCATCAGATGTATATAGTTGGTTACAAAAACAAATGTCTTCATACAATAACTAAGAAAATGCCATGAAGGCTATGTTAAATAAAAAGTGTTGATGAAAATATTTCAGATTGTATATGAAACCAGCACATTGTACCCCTTGACTGCACTAATGTACACAGCTATGGTTTAATAATAAAAAAAGAAAAAAAATTATGTGCAAGATTATTTTTGAATGTATATTAATTGTATAAAAATATGGATAAGGAAAAATTGCGATGTAAAATTTGCTGCCCAGAACATGTTGGTGATTGTCCTATCATTTAAACACAAATTGACCCCATTTTCTGAGGCCTAGTGATTTTATTTCAACATGTACAATATGCATTCTCCTTTTAAGATTGTTCATCTAAATCCCTACAGTAAAATCTTTTTTCTTTGCTGCCTAAAAGTAATTACAGAGCATAGACACCTGTATGTCGATGCTAAGCCCATGGGAATTGCCTTCACTGACGTTCTTCTTAGAACTGTAATATATCCTTAGGCATCTTTCTTTCTATATTTCTTTCATTGTGGTGTTTTCTGTCATTCCTCAGGGCTAAGCACATGGGTGAGCTAGGGTGTACCTTGTGGGTGATCATAATGATGTAGGTTCAATTTAAATAAAGCTGACCTCATTGGTCAATTAATTTTCTTCCCTGAGTATAAATGGGAAACTGAGTCAGCTGTCAACTGACCCAACAGTCCAGCTGTCGTGGTTCCATAACTGAGAATTAGCACTGGAAATTATATTCATAAAATTTGCTTCAGACTTCACGATATGTTGAAACCATAAATTTGTTTAAGGCATTCATAGAGCTCATAGGACATTGTTAGCATCGTTAGCTCTTTTAAGAAACACGTTAAGTTAAAACCTAAAAAAAGTAGCTCCTGGTCTCAGCTTCCTTCTGTGCTCTGCTCTGTAGCATGGAAGCCACCCCAGGAATGAGTAGAGGGTGATTAACATTAGTACAGTAAGAGCAAGTACAGCTATCAGCACATTTTGTTAAACCCCCATACTCTGGAGTGAGATAGGATTTTTAAACTGTTTGTAGCTGTGTTTGCCAAAAGCTAATTAACAGGATTAAGCCGCGGAATTTCTCTTTTCCCACTGGGCAAACTAAAACAACATTTAGAAAGATACACACTATCTAATCTTAAATTAGTTTTGTGCTACTGTGTTTATGTCTAAACTTTAAAGTGTTTAAAGTGGATATAAAATACATCAACAAAGCCAAAGCTACAACATTACCCTAAATGACTATTCCAGATTGATAGCAAAATAATGGAAAGGCAATAACTTACAGTTGGAAAGTCATGGAATGAAATAGAGGAAATTTCAGAAGGTGAAGGTTGTCCTAAGAATATATATATTTTTTAACTTTAATGTGAGAAATGTGTATAAATTTAACCAGTGCAAGTGGATTCATCATCTTCTTAATATTTACTAAATTGATCTTGGAAAATGGTATTTTTCATGTTAACAATATAGCTTTAAAAATAATGGAAAATATCACAATATTGCATGATCTATTATGAATTCATATTTTGTTATGCTACAATTTTCCTTTGGTTTGCCTTATTCTCTCTATGAAAATATTTGTTGAAAAACTAAATGTGAAATGAGTTTCAGTGGGTTTCAGTGCTATGTGTTGGGGAGTGAGAGAGTATTTAACATTAAAATTTTCTTTTCTTTTTTTTTTTTTTGAGACAGAGTCTCATTATGTTGCCCTCAGTAGAGTGCTGTGGTGTCACAGCTCACAGCAGCCTCAAACTCTTGGGCTTAAGCGATTCTCCCGAGTAGCTGGGATTATAGGTGTCCGTCACAGTGCCTAGTCATTTTTTGTTGCGGTTGTTTAGCTATTGTTCAGTTGGCCTGGGCTGGGTTTGAACCCACCACCTGCAATGCATGTGGCTGGCACCATAACCACTGTACTACGGGCACTGAGTCAAAATTTTCATTTTTAAAAAGATATTTATGATATTATCACTGGCCCAAATTACTGCCAAATATACTCAAGTCTCATATTTCTATAACAAATGTAACTTCTAATTGGAAATACTTTTAGGAGTTTTTTGAAAAGGCCTTTTTTCTTTCATTTTAAAACGGCTCCATAATGTTGCATTACACTGAATGTGTGGACTTCCCAAAGTAGCTTAATTACAAACTTTTATTTTATTCTATTACTAATAAACAAAATTCATTTGTTATTATTTATATTTTTGTGAATTAAAAATTTTTTCTATGTTGGTTCACTTTTATTGTTTATCATGCAACTAAATGAATACTAATTTACATCAGGATTTCTTGACTTCAGCACTCTTGACCCTGGGGCAGCACAGTTCTTTGTCCTGAGTAGCTGTGCTGTGCATTGCAGGGTGTTATAAGCAGCTCAGCCTCTGATCATCAGATGTCAGAAGCACCTTCCCAGATGTGACAATCAAAAAATGTCAAATGTCCCCTGGAGGGGACAGAGGCACAATTGCTCTCCATTCTTGGTAGGCCTAGTTCCTTATGCTGGTCACCTCCATGTGTGTGGACCCGTTGACCTGTGGGTCCCAGTCCCTTAGGGGGTCAACTTACACTGGATGTGTGTTCCCAGGTTGGGGTATGTGTGTGTGTGTGTATGTGTATGTATGTGTGTATATGTGTGTATGTATGTGTCTCTGTATGTTTGTGTGTATGTATGTGTCTATGTATGTATGTATGTGTGTGTATGTATGTGTATATGTGTGTATGTATGTGTCTATGTATGTTTGTGTGTATGTGTATGTATGTGTGTATGTGTGTATGTATGTGTGTATGTATGTTTGTGTGTATGTATATGTATGTATGTGTCTATGTATGTATGTATGTGTGTGTATGTGTATGTATGTGTGTATGTGTGTATGTATGTGTCTATGTATGTTTGTATGTATATGTATGTATGTGTGTATGTATGTGTCTATGTATGTATTATGTGTATGTGTATGTATGTGTGTATGTGTGTGTATGTATGTGTCTATGTATGTTTCTGTGTATGTATACGTATGTATGTGTGTATGTATGTGTCTATGTATGTATGTATGTGTGTGTATGTGTATGTATGTGTGTATGTGTGTGTATGTATGTGTCTATGTAAGTTTGTGTGTATGTATGTGTGTGTACGTGTCTATGTATGTATGTGTGTGTATGTATCTGTATGTGTCTATGTGTGTATGTATGTGTGTGTATGTATGTGTCTATGTATGTATGTGTGTATGCATGTGTTTGTATGTATGTGTCTATGTATGTATGTATGTATGTGTGTGTGTATGTATGTGTGTATGTGTGTATGTATGTGTGTATGTATGTATGTGTATGTGTGTATGTATGTGTGTGAAGTGTTTTTAATGGCTATCTAGAAAAGTAACATAATCCTGATTGACATTTTGGATTGAGTAAAAATAGATTCTTTCAACTGAACTCCAGCTTGAATTTTTTTTCTGGTCCCTGGCCCAGACCTTCACAAAGTGAACTACAACTTGTAATAGAGAGAAGTGAAGATGACATTTGGCTGATGCAGGAATATATTTTGGTTACATTCCACTGCATTCTGGAAGAAAAAAGGATGTTTTAGCAAATAATATAAATGAAAACTAAAAATATAACTTTAGTTGTCATAGGCAACCTTTTTCTTCCAAAAGGAAGAAAGGTTAAGGATAAGAAACATATGGAAAACAAGATACATGATCTGAAAGCACACACAAGAGAAATCTAAGAATAATGTGAACACATATGCTATACACAACTAATCAAGCAAATTACCAGCCAAAAAAGCTGAGCGTCCCTCAATGGATTCTCGTTGACTTTTCAGAGTAGTTTCCATAGACCCATTTTTCTTCCAGCTGGCAATGAAGATGTGAAGTAAAAACGATTAGGAACAAAGCATAGGAAGCATAATTTTGAGTAATTCCAGTGAGGCATACTGGTGCAAATCACTCCTCTCCCATTTCAGTTAGAAACTCTCTTTGTTAAAAGAAAACTATTTTGTTGACTAAGTCATAAAACATACGTTAGCATTTATCATAAAAATCATATATCATGCTCATACAAAACTTCTTTTTGGTCATCTTCTGTAGAACATGAAACTGAAATTGTCTAAGTATAGATTTTTAATTCTATGCTTTTGTAAACCTTCCAATTTCCCTACTATTGTTTGCAGTTATAAATATCCACTGGTGCTCTATTTATAGTTCTACTTAGCTGTCCCAAGTAATTGCCTTAATTCAACAAGTTTTTGCTTCTGTTTTGTTTGATTTGTCTTTCCTTTGAAGTTATATATATAAGCAAGTTACACTTAGAGTTTTGTATTATAGGATGCTGTAAACTCCTAATTCTCATTCCAGATTTAAGAGAGAGACTCTGGGAAGGAAAATTGGCAGTAAAGTAACAAAGCCTGCCATTCATGAATGGCATCATCTATGAAAAAAGTGATGGGAAAACAATAACAAAACAAAATAAAAGCAATTGACTCTGATGTTATTATTGCATTGTGTCTTTCTTGAATTCTGAGATATGATAAAGCCAACCTATTTTTTCACTTATTAAATTCTATTTCTAGAGTCATGTATGAGTTGCATAATAATCCATTCGTTGAAATTTGAGACACTTTCTGACCTAGTATTGAATTTTGAACCTATTATTATCATTAAGTAATCAACTTACCACTCTTCCCATCCTGTGCTGTGTTTGATATGTAGCTTTATTTTAGTTAGTATGTGGGTCATTATGAAAGTTTTGAGACAGACTGTATAATGGCTCATTGTTTCACTTTTAAGAAACACAGTTGACAGCGTCCTTTCCGATTCATCTGTGCAAGTGCGAACTTGCTGGGTTTATCAGTGTTGTTTGGATGGCTTCATTTGTTTCTGTTCATGAGAATATTCTTAATTTTTGTGTATCTCAAAAAGCTCATAAGGATTCCTGTATCTGTCTGATATGTCTTTTTACAGTCTTTATATTCAATTTTTTTAGTGCCCTTAAGCTTTAGGCATCTTGTGAGAAACAAGAATCTCTATCTGGTCCGGGATTTTCAAAATCTATACTTTCAATCTTCGTCTTTTAGCTAGTCAGTTTAGTCCCTATCATTTTATTATAAATAAGCACATATGTGAAACTATGTCTCCCATCTTAAATCTTTTAAAAGTGCTTTCTAGATTTTTCTTTCTCCTTATTTAAGTTACTTCACCTCATACAGTTTTTTAACTGTGAGTCTTTGTGTGGCAAAACTTCTGAAGAATTGAGTGCCCAGAAGTCACTTTTGTTCAATTATTTGATATAATAATAGTGGTAAATGAAGAGTAACTTTGCTGACTACGAACTTCTAGGTTACAAATTATTTTTATTTCCTGTTTGAAAATGCTAATCCAAAGTAACTTCCCATCTAGATTGTTATTGAAAAGCATGTTATTAACCTAATATAGATGCTCCTCAACTTCCATTGGGGTTGTGCCCTGTAAACCCATCATTAGTTGAAAATATTGTAAGTTGAAAGTGCAGTTAATATACCTAACCTACCAAAAATTGAGCTTAGTTTAACCTACCTGAAACACGCTCAAAGCACTCAAGTTAGCTTTAGTTGTACAAAAAAAAAAAAAAAAAAAAAAAATGCTCTCAAAGCCTATTTTATCATCAAGTATCAACTATCTCATGTAAAGCAAACACTCTGTCTACTGAGAGCGAAAAACAGAATGGTTGTGTGGGTGCCTAACTGGACAACAGACTGTGCCTGGCTCTCACCCTGTCATAAAGTCGGAAAGTCGGAAGTCAGGTGTGAGTCAGAAACCATCTATATTTGTTCTGTGTAAAAACTGGCTTTGTGTATATTTTCAGTTTCTTATTTAGCCAGTTACTAAATTTCCTGGAATTCAATTAAGTATGTGGATTTTTTTTTTCTTATTCTCTCCTTTGAGCCTCTTTGGGCCCTTTTAGTCTGTATTAATTTCTTTTCCTTTTAGTTCTGGAAAATTTGTCTGTTTAATTTTTTTTATATATTCCTTCTCCTGAAATTTCATTTCTCTCTCTTTAGGGATTCATATCTAGATATTAATGCTGTACTTAAATTCTACCTATTAACTTTTCTATTGTATGTTTTATTTCTTAAACTTTCCTCCTTCCCTCTGGGAGATTTTCTAATTTTTTTTTTTTTTTTTTTTTTTGAGACAGAGTCTCACTTTGTCACCCATAGTGCCATGGCATCATAGCTCACAGCAACCTCTAACTCTTGGGCTCAAGCAATTCTCTTTCCTCAGCCTCCCAAGTAGCTGGGACAATAGGCACCAGCCACAATGCCCGGCTATTTTTAGAGGTAGGTGGTCTCACTCTGGCTCAGGCTGGTTTCCAACCTGTGAGCTCAGGCAGTCCACTGCCTTGGCTTCCCCGAGTGCTGAGATTACAGGTGTGAGCCACCTTGCCCAGCCAGATTTTCTAAATGTTGTCTGATGCCCTAATTCTTTCTTCTGCTCATCTGTTCTGCTATTTATTTATGCCATTTACTTAAACTATTATATAATCATTTCGCTCACATCTGTACTCTTTGTTTTTCTTCCACATTCCCCTCTATTCTTATTTCACATTGCTGAGGCCTTTCTCTATTTTTTTTTGTGATATGTTTAGTAGCTAATTTTAATCTTTTGATCCTTCTCTCGTAATATCTCTGGTTTGAATGGGATCTAAAATAGAAGTTAAGATGTTTTTCTTTTGAAATAGTTGTTCTCCTCTGATTTCTATTATTTTGATCCTGAGCTCATTTTTCCTCTGGGAAGTATTGGTTACTCTGTCAGGCAAGGCATACAGAGAAAGGCCAGACAAACCAGTTCCACTTGGTGTTAATGAGCTCAGGACATGGGTAGTAGGCGAGCCTCAAGTCCTAAGCTTCCAGCACCAGACATGTGGTCTTTGCCTCCCAATGCTACAAAGCAACCTCTTGGGTTCTAAAGGGAACACTCCATAGACATTCAACATTCAAATATGAAATCCCAGCACCCACCTGAGAGGCTGAGGTGGGTAGATCCCTTGAGCTCAGCAGTTCAAGACCAGCTTGAGCAAGAGTGAGACCCAATCTCTACTAAAAATAGAAAAACTAGCCAGGCATGGTGGCAGGCACCTGTAGTCCTAGCTAGTTGGGAGGCTGAGGTAGGAGGATTTCTTGAGCCCAGGAGTTTGAGGCTGCTGTGAGCTGTGACGCCACAGCACTACCCAGGGTACAGAGTGACACTCTGTTCCCCCCACAAAAAATGATTGAAGCATGAGCAGCAGTCTTTTGAAGGCAGAATGTAAAAGCAAGGTAAAGACATTCAGTTTCATTTTACTATTCACATGGAGTTAGGCTTAGTTTTGATTACTTCCATAGGAGCGCAAGGCATGAGCCAGTCTCAGTCTAATGGTGTCCCAATTATTTTAGTACCTTCTAGGAAATGCGTTTGCTTCTTTCTAATAATATATCTATAAATTTGATTATAAAAGTTGGATAATTTTGAATGTATATTCTTATAATTTGCTTTAATCATTAACATACTATGAAAATGTTTAAGTATCATTAAATATTCTTCTCCAGAAATAGATAATTTTATAGCTGCCTAGAATTTGATTGTATGGATAAACAAAAAGTAATTAATTTCTTTATGGTCATGTTCGATACTTCTAATAGTTTGTCATTATACATGTCATTTATAAAACAATTATTTTTACATAAATTAGTTTGCATATTTGTAGTTTATTGAGTATGTATTCCTTCCTACATGTTGCATTGCTGGGCAACTTTTTTCAACATTTTTTTCCCTCTTTAAGGTATTAAATTATTAAATTTATTGTATTAAAATGCATAAATCTTAAATATATGGTTCAATGAATTTTTATATGTGTGTATCTCTGTGTAACCACAACACAATGCAAACACTTCCAGTTTAGGCAATTCGTAATGACTATTGATGTATTTTGAGAAAAATGAATTAATTTCAATTTTGCTTATTATCTTGTATGTTTTTCTTCACCCCTTCCAACATTGTAAGATTCTTGCTAAAAATCTTACCATTTTGATACACAAATTTATGCATAATTATGTGTATAGAAATTATACATCCAAAATACCTCTTTCTGAGAGAAAATAAAAATAATTGTGAGTTTTATAGAAGTATTTCCTGTCTTGTGGTGATAGCTCACGGATTTGTGTGAATTTTCTTCTGATGGATTATGACAGAATCAATACTATAGAACTTACTGTGGAGGGAAAAAGACTACAACTCTGGAAATGTCTTTAAAAAATCAAATAAAATGATTCATTGACATCTACATTTTTGAATATGAAAGCAAATAACAAACTCTTATTTGGGGAGACATAACTCTTAAAAGCTCCTATTGATTTTATATATCATTTAAAATTATTTGTGGCTAATGCTCTGTCACTTTCACAATTAGTGATTAAGTCAAAGGATATGAAAAGAGTGGCAGGAATGCCAACGCTTGAACCTACAGAACAGCCACCACCAAAAATGCATGCAATTATGTCTGCAAGGCAATATCAGTTTACATTGTACAAATATTAAGTTATGAAAAGTAATTTGAATGATTGCTTGAAAAAAATCTTATAGGCTTGACTCAGTACTTGAAGAGTTGATGCATAAAAACGTTCAAAACAAAGCAAAAATTTTAAAGCCCAGAGATTGAATCGGAAGAACATGCTCAATGACACAGAAATCCCAAAGAATGCTCAGTAATGAAAAAGGTTATCTCGATAACAATTCATGAAACAAGACTTGATTAATGAAGATGGAAAAAGTAAGATGAGATGAGAATGTCTGAAGAGTAAATGCAGAGGTCTGAAGAGGTGATGCATCACATTCAATCGAGATTCATAGTTTTCAAGTTTCTCCATTGTAGTTACATAAGAAAAAACATGAGAAAACAATGCTTTGGGGGAATGTGTACCCAGACACCTTTATTCCAAACTCTTTTGTTCACAGCTGTGAGCAGAAGGAAGGCTGCCCTTGGTTTTCCCTTGACTGTGCCAGAGCTGATGTCTGTGGATGTTAACGTTGAAGACAAAGTCTCCACACATGAGACTGGAAATGCAGAAACAATTCCACGGCCCTCTGAATGAAGTTAAGCCTCCTGAAAGCAAAAAAGGGAAAACTGCTCTGAAACCTGAGCTGCTTCGAACACTTGCTCTAACTCACTGTGAAAATGATCTAGCTGAGGTTATTTTGAAAACTGGTTATCAGTTGGTCCCTTCTTTTCCACATGAAAGCAGTAATTGTACTTTTTCATACAAAAAGCAGACTTAGTGTTAGAAGCTTCCAGTAAAGATTCTACCTTTTTTATCCACTGACAGATGGGCTTAAAAGTTTGGAAGGACATTTCAAAAGTGCCTAAAAAGAGCAAGACTTGCAAGTAAAATGTATTAGAAACCCCTAGACACCTCATGAAACATCAGAGTTGTTTCTTTTACTTCTTTGTCAAGCTGTAAAGTGAGGTCTGGTTGCTGCTCTAGGTTTTAGTGCCATCAGTGGTATAAAGAGGTTTGGGGGCTGTTTATTTCAGAGGTGTGATTAACACTCTCCAGAGGGCAGGCTGCCACAGAAAATGTCCCATTAACACCAAGGATGGGGGAGACTTTAGCAACAAGAGTTAATTGCATTTTTGTCAGAACCTAAAAAAATAGCTACGGTATCATTTCCCACATCACTCCAACCATCCTTCCCACAGCCTCTCTGACTTGCACTTTGTATTATTATCTTACTGTCTTTATTTCTTGTGATCTTACCATGAGTATGTGCACAGTGCTGCAGGAGGGCTAGAGGCTGCCAAAAGGCAGAAAGTCATAAGAAAATTAAAACATATTTAGAGAAATATTAATGAAAGTTACTAATACAAACAGTATTGTTTTACTAAGGTGACGCTTGAAATCTTTGTGGAGTATTGTTTAAGGATTAGGTTCTAGATTTTGCTCTGAATACAAAATGTCCAAAATGTTAGTTATTAATTAGTGCAGTTAATTATTTTAATACCAATTTTAGAGACATTGATGGATAAGATGGTTATTTCTCCCTTATAAAAAGCAAGGATTATAATTAGATTTTGATAATTTGATAATTAGATTTTGGGTCTTGGAGACATCAGTTCAAATCTAATTCTGAATCTCAAGAAGAAATTATATAGACTTATGCTCAGTTCTCATTTTTCAAACAATTTTATTGGAAGTATGATAAACAAATGTCATTATTTTATAAGGTTCAAATGTAATTTAATGTTTATTAAATTAATTTGATATATTTTCTTAGATTTAAGTAGTGAGAAGTAGCATAAGGCAGGAGAGAGTGGCCTTGTATTTAGAACATTGAAATGTGAAACTTTTTTTTTTTTTGAGGAATTTAAGTAAGAACAGTGGAGTGTGTTTTTTGTCTACAGGAAACTAGAAAAACACATATTTTTGGCTACCGTGTAATGACAGTGTTAACTGCAATTAGCACTATAAACATACAATTGTCCAAATGGGAAAAGCAGCAAACTATTGATCTTAAAGCAATTGTTTCTTTTTCTTTTTAAAATAAATCAATTAATATAACATAACTTCCAGAAACCACAAAAAGAAGATTGTCAGGGTTGTTTTTCTGGTATTCAAATTCACATGCAAGTGTTGCCAAGAAAGGGGGCGGGCAATGCTGGAATTAAGGAACTTCTATTTGTCTTAATTCACCTCCTCTTTTAAAATTTCCCATTCATAATAATGATTTACAAATAAGATCATAAGTGAAAATGTTACTCTACAATATATTGGTCAGACAGCAGCTGTGTACAGATCTGGGTTTAATATGTCCCACCTGTCTGTTTACCTGCCATGAAACAGGTTGGCAGCTTTGGCAGGGGTGCTTTGCTGGGGGCAGATGAGGTATGACAAGAAAATAGTATCCATACTAGCATGGAAGACAGAAGTGACACTTCCTTTAGGAGAAATTCCGGCACGCGCTGGGTGGCCAGTGTAAGAATATGAACACAGCACAAGAGAAAAGAAAATACAGTCACTCAGAGTGAAAGGATTTCTTGCATTTTTCCCTTGGCTAAGGAAATGCCCCCGTCAGTGCAGAATTGTAGGGTGGTCCAAGAAGCCCTGCTCCCAGCTGAGGCTGAGCATGACAGGCCCTGTGCAGGTCAGGAATCAGGGCAGGGGTACAGAAGACCCAGCCTTGGAAATGTGTCGTATTGGCGTATTCTTTCTGTGTCTACTATTCTGCCTCTATTCTTGATGTTTATTCCATCTCACTGTGTGCTGTTTTTTAGACTTAGTCTCACTCTGTCACCCTAGGTAGAGTACTGTGACATCAGAGCTCACAGCAACTTCAAACTCTTGGACTCAAGCTATCCTCCTGTCTCAGCCTCCTGAGTGTCTGGGACCACAGGCATCCACCACTACACCCAGCTAGTTTTTCTATTTTTAGTAGTGATGGGGGTCTTGCCCCTACTCAGACTGGTCTTGAATTCCTGAACTCAAGCAATCCACCTGCCTTGGCCTCCCAGAGGGCTGGCATAACAGGTATGAGCCACCACACCCAGCTGGTTTTGTTATTTGTTGATTGCTTTTTTATTTGGGTCATCTGGTCTTTGTTCTGCACTGTTTTCTAATTTTGATACTTTGCTCTTGTATTTTAAAACAAACATGGCCTTGTATCTTTTTAAAAGAAAAAACCTCAAATGTTTTCTAAAACGTTCTTTGAATTTTAGGTCAAAATGACATCGTAGGGTAGCTTTCTTGTGCCCAGCATTCCTTCCTCTGTGAAAGGTGGCTGGACTGAGAACATATCAGCAGGTGTGAGGTGTGGGTCCTCCAACTCAGGCAGCAGTGTTTCCTCATGCAGGGCAGGCCTGGAGGACAAACCCAGACCACACGCAGCTTAGACAACTGCCTGCTCCTGCCAGCACTTGGTCTAATGCTTTCTATTAATTCACATGCAGAGGTGCTGGGGGGTTTCACCTGTTCTCTTTTCTTTCCATGGATGCCAGGTACTGAGACTTAACTCTGAATGAATTTAGAAATTTATTTAAACACACAACATTTTTGACAAAGGATGAGGCAGTTCTATTCTGTTTGCTCTCAGACCAAAGGCACCTGCCTGCGTTTTTGGCAAAAGCGGCCTCTGCCTCACAGAGGTAAGGGCATACAAAGATTGAGTCAGAGCTCCTCTCACCTTACAGGTGCCCTTTCATGTTCTCTTTGAGAGGGTGGAGAATGTCAAGGGCTTATTCTAAAAACAGTACTCTCCAAACATCCCTACCAAGATTGCAGTCAGCTGAGTGTGCAGATACAGTCTGACCAGTAACGCATGTGGGCAATGTGTTCTAGTGGGTGCAGTCCGTGCGGGTCCGAGCAGGTCCTCCTGTTTCTGGGTTTGCTTATATATCCACATGATAGCACTTTTGTGGTAGAAATAACCAGCTATGTGGGGGTAATCTTTATTTCTTTAAAGAAATAATTTTAGATAAATAAATAAATAAATAAATAAATAAATAAATAAATGTTTTAGATAAAAGTTCTTTTGCTCCATTCCCCGGGCTGGAGTGCCATGGTGTCATCACGGGTCATTACAGCCTTTGGCTCCTGAGCTCCAAGGATTCTCTTGCCTCCGTTACCTGAAGGTTGTGAAATATCCTTCTAGTTTTTAACAGATAGTTTTACTTCCATATTTGTGGGTCACATTTTGAACTTTTCACTAACTTACCACCTTTTTTAGCCTCCATAATGCCTTTTCTTCTCTTACATTTAAATTCTGATCGCCACCAAATTTACCTAGTAAACCCCAACAGTGACTTTCTAAGCATTTATGTAACCCACTCTAAATTTCATTTGCAAACAGTTGGAGAACTGCATGATCTAAGCAGCTTTGTGAGACACGGGTGATCACTGTTCTTTTGTAAACTAAACAAGAAAATGTTTATAACGATGTGTGTTTGTTACTTCGCGTATATTCTTCAAACTCATTTAAATTATTTACTGTTTTCTAGGACTATTTTTGCAAAGACATAAGAATGTGAACATCCCTTGGTATTTTAAGTGGTTTTACATTTTCGCAAGGCAAAGGGCCTTATACAATGGGTCAGGGATGGAATGATGATTTGGAACAGAGCCAGGGACTGAGATGGGAGGGTTTGGTCAAGGACAGGCTGAGTTTGGAACTGCAGATCTGAGGCTGAGGCCTGTATGAACAGCTGTAACATCTCTTGTCTACTTCACCTCACAATAAGAAGCAGTGAGAACCCCAAGGAGAAAAGAACCTTTGGGTGCACACGTGTATGCAGGTCAGGGATTGTGCCAAGATAGCAGTCAGGTCCTGTTACCAGTAAACATTCTGAAGAAAAAAGAATGGTTTCTGTGGATAAAAAAAAAAAAAGTCTAGTGCCTACAGACTAATTTACAAGGTAGGAGCTTGGATCATGGAGATATCATTGACATTTGATATCATACAGACACTTTGACATTTGTCACTGATGAACTTGAGTCTTGATGGAATGTTTTCTACTTTAGGATGGCCTAAATCTACACAGGCTTTAGTGGAATGTAGTTTAGTATTCAGAAATGTAATCAAGCTTAGTGACAGTCATTAACAAGCCATAATGCACCAAACTTTATTTGGATAAGCCACAGATTTACAGAGATAAAGAAATACTAGGGGGTAAAGGAATACATTAACAATTAAAAAGGAAGAGGGTACAAATCTGATACTCTCATATTTGTTAGTAGGGTGTTTTAGAACGACTTGACATTATAAAGCAATTGGATGCTGACAAACCACAGACCATGAAAAGAAGGTGCTGACTGAGATTGACCTTGCATGTGATAATCTGCTTGTGTTCAGTTTTATTTAAATATCTTCATAGGATATCTGGAACTAATGGAGCTTTAACAAAATGTGCAGAGGTGTCTCAATGCAGGTGCACCAAACACCTGAACAGATGGAAAAGTAGGTGGGAAAGGCCTAGGGAAGTCTGAAATGTTGTGGTTAAAAAAAAAAAGAAGAAGAAGAAGAAAATGAAATTCAACTTAAAGTAATGTGAGGGAGACTCTCTGTAGACAAATAATCAGAAACAGATAGTTGATGGAAGGGAAAGAGTTGGAAAGCACTGAAATAAAAAAACCAAACCACTTGAGACAAAAAGTTATATGATACTGAAATACTGTGACAATTCAGGGGATAGAACTAAAAATCATCTTGGTGACCACTTCACATCACCAAGCAAGAAAGTACACCTGGACTGGAATTCACTTGGAGATTGTGTTATTTCTCTCTTTTGCTCTGTTTAAGAACTCAAAGGAACTGGAAGGAGTTCAAAAAAGAACAGCAAACACAATTAAGAGTCTAGAGGGATTGATTTATATAGTGAGAGGAAAGAAATAAAATATGCGACCCTTGGCTAAAGACTTCCAGAGAGAACATAATTGTCAAAAATCTTAAAAAGATTTATGTACTGAGTCAATAGAGGAATATTTAGTTCAATAAAAGGGAATCCAGGCAGAAACCCACTGAGATGAATGTAAACTCTAATGCTGAAAACATTTTTCTAATTTTGTTAATACCATTAGAATCTGAAGTGTTTCAAATGGTACTGGACTCAAAATTCTCGCTGGGTTTGTATTTTGCTTGTTTTGCTGTTTTCAATCCATTTTGAAACTCACATTAAGTGACCCAGAGGAACAGTTAGTTTCCAGAAAATTCTTTGTACCCTTGTCATCCTCTTTCTGACAAACTATCATTTCCCTATTGAGATTCCCTTGGTGCAGTATGTCAGTTTGATACGTGGTAGGGCAAACGCTTCTATGTTGTTTTTCTTCTTCAAAAAAACTTGGCTGTTTATTTTGTCTGTTTACACACATTCTCTGCTCTTACTGACTATCATAGATTGTATTGTATTTGTATTTTTCCGCTCAGGCTGCCATAATAAAATACCATAGACTGAATGGCTTAAGCAACTAAATTTTCTCACGTACTGGGAGGGTACACCTTCATAGACAAGCTTCTGTCTGATTTAGTTTCTGATGAGGGCTCCCTTTATGGCTTGCAGACAGCCCCCTTCTTGCCACTTCTTCCCATGTGGAGAGAGACAGATCTCTTGGTTCAGTGGATCAGGGGCCCATTTTTATTTTATTATTATTATTTTTTTTTATACAATATTTTTTTCTTAGTAAATCATAGCTGTGTACATTAGTGCAATCGCCTGTACCCATTCTAACATGCACCATAGCTCTTCTCAGATCTGCATAGAGTGCCTGTCTTTTCTTAGGTAGAATTTCTTTCAGGGGGAGGGGGCGGGTCAGGGACTGTCTTCTCATGTCCCTGACCCACCCTTCTTGGTAGAATTTCTAAAGACTCTTGGCCTTTCATTCATCTACAACCTCAAACAGACATCCAGAAAGAACGTGGCATTCAGAGGCCCAAAGGGCTCTGGCTGGGACCAGTCCTGTTTGCGGTGATGACGCTTAGAGAGTGTTTCCTATGCCTGTGGGCTTTACTCAGGCGATCTGAGAGCAGATATTTATGTAGGTTAACATTTCTTAAATAAATAACAACATGCAAGTATAATGACAAAATTAATAAATTAGGACATTTAAAATTTAAAATGTCTGTTCAACAAAAAAAACAGCATACATTAAGTACAAGGAAACTTCACAGGTCAGGAGAAAAGTCTACCCCATTACTCAGGTGAAAAACTGCAGATTTATCCTTGACTTCTTTCTCGCATATCCCACATCCTGCCAATAATAAGATAATGTTGGCACCACGGTAGAAATCTTTGCAGTGTCTTACGTGCTTCTTACCACCGCTCCAGGCCTGGTGTGAGTCACCATCAACTCACCTGGATGATTGGAATAACTCCCAATTGCTTTCCTTCTACTCCTGCAAAAACCCCTTATAGCAAATATTTACTTACATCACTTGTGGTTGGCTGAATAACACCCCCCCACACACACCAAAAGATGTCGCTGTCTTAATCCCCAGAACCTGTGAATATGTTCCTTATATGGCAAAAGCGACTTTGCAGATGTGATCTCAAGTGGGGGACTGTGTCTTGGTGGGCCCACAGTAATCACAAGCATCCTTTTAAGAGGGAGACAGTGGAGAAATTCAGAGAAAGAAAATAATTTGATGATGAAAGCAGAGAGAGGTCTGACGATGCTACATCATTGGCTTTAAAGAAGGAGGAACGTTGGGCAGCGCCTGTGACTCAAAGGGGTAGGGCGCCGGCTCCATATCCAGAGGTGGTGGGTTCAAACCCAGCCCTGGCCAAAAAGTGCAAAAAAAAAAAAAAAAGGAGGAATGGGCCATGAACCAAAGACCGAGGACTGGCCCTGGAGGTAGGAAAGACAGGGAAATAGATCCTCCTGTCCAGCCTCCAGAGGCTCCCACCTCTGACAGCTTACCTGGAGAAGACTGATTTTGTACATCTGATCTCTACAACTGTAGGGTAATAAATCTGAATAATTTTAAAAGCCACTAAGTTACAGCAGCTAACGTATCATTCTTTTGATCAGATCTGTGACATAATTGGAACCCTCTGGACCCCCATCACGTGTTCTGCTCATTCCCCTGTTTGCTCACTTGGCTCCATCCACACGAGCCTCCTTGCTATTGTTCAAACTGCCAGGCATTTTCCTGCCTTAGAAACTTCGCTGGGCTATTCTTTTTATCCGATCACTGTTCTCCCAGACACTTCCTTGGCTAAACTGCCCAACCCACCTTCCCATTTCCCTCGCTCAACATTTTCTTTTTTAAAAACATAGCTAGATAGCTTGTCTTTGAGTTTCCAGAGGGAGGTGGGACCCTTCTGGAGAGGTTAGTCTGCTTGGGTCATCTTCCAAAGACCCGACATTGACACCATTCTCATTGTCTCCTATGGAAAACAAAGTGTTCAGAGAAAGGTGTGTCCCTTAAGAAATAACGAGAGCATTTTTTACTGCAGTTTATGGTTCAAAGTCACTGTTCTACCAATAACATGCTATTCAGTCAAATCAGCTTGGGCTTATTTTCAGTCTACTTAAAGTGCTTCTCTTCTGTGTTTCTTCGAGGAGGGATTTATATGTACAGAGGCTGTGCTTCCAATGCCTGAGGACTGCTGCGCGAATAAGACGTTCAGTGTGTTCACCTGGAGAAAAATTTTATTAGGTAAATAAAGCAATAAGTCACCTTTTCATCAGAGTAAATACAAAAACCTTCAGCCTTTTGTATGTCGCCTTTGCCAAAGGAAATGACCCACTCACCTTACTGAATAATGTTCCTGCTGTGGGTTTCTGGGAGGCAAAATGTCGTTAGCGGGAGGAGATGTGGCATTTGCTTAACGGGAACATTTCTGGGCTGAGTCTTCTGGGTTTAACTTTGTCAACCAGAGCAGGCAGTATTTCTCTGACTGTAAAACTAGGTAAACTTATAGACATGCTTCCAAGGAATGAAACGCCTTTGACCCTGATACAGAGGTGGCTGCTGAGGTGATAAAAAAAAATCACTACCATGAGTAAAAATAGAAATCAGGCTCCACTGTGGATAATGAACTTGTAACCACCCAAGCCTATCAATGAGGTGAAGGGAATGGTCTGTCCTTTCTCTTTTCCATAGACTCTGCTCAAGCTGTGTGTTTTAATTACTTTTCTCCTTTACTTTTTATTTTATTTTATTTTAGATAAAGTCTCACTTTGTGGCCCTTAGTAGAGTGCTGTGGCATCACAGCTCACAGCAACCTCAAAATCTTGGGCTCAAGTGATCCTCTTGCCTCTGTTTTTCATTTTTAGTAGAGACAGGGGTCTCACTCTTGCTCAAGTTGGCATCGAACTCCTGAGCTTAAGCCATCCACCTACCTCAGCCTCCCAGAGCGCTAGGATTACAGGTATGAGCCACTGTGCCCTGGCCTACTTTTCTCCTTTCAACTTCTCTGGGAGCTCAAGGAATATGGTTTCCCTTAGGTAAAATTATTAGGGAGGTGAAGAATCAGATACTAGGACACGATTTACTTCTGACGCTTGGAGCCTCTCGGGACAGGCTTGGTCCCTGAGAACATGTGGTGCAAGCTGGGATGGAGAAAAAGGGGAAGAAGGCTACTATCTGCTCTGGCTCCCTGCCCCTGGGGTTATCAGAGCCAAGGGGGAAACGTGAGTCTCTTCTGAAGGCTGTCTGGTGGCTGGTTGTTTCTGAAGTGAGTCACGAGAACAGTGGTCTAAAAGGGAAATGCCAAGTGTGGTGGCTGGTACCTGTAGTCCCAGTTACTTGGGAGGCTGAGGCAGGAGGATCACTTGAGCCCTGGAGTTTGAAACCAGCCTGACCAACAAAGTTAGACTGTATTTCTACAACAAATAAAAAATATTTAGCTGGGTGGGATGGTACATGCCAGAGAAGGCTGATAAATGACAGCCTGGCCCTCATAGAGTGGCTGTGAAGCCCAGCTTGGTGGCTAGTTACGTTAGAGATTGTTCATCTTAGTACTGACCTTCCCAAGAAGCTGATAAAGAGCGGAGGTGGAGCCCTCTCCTCCAAGAGGCTGAGGCTTTGGAATTCTCTTGTTCTTCTAGAACTGAGGGCTTTCACGTGTGGGCAGCTGCTCTGCAGGAAAAGTGAGAGTCATTGCAACACTTGTCTTTTAGCAAACAGACCTTCCAAGATGCTTGTTGCTTCAGCTCCCCTTTGCTCCTACTTGAAAGATTCCCAAATCTGACTACCCAAGAGCTCTAAAAAAGAAAACCTCTTTATTCTACACTCAGGCAGAGCACTTCTGACACCAAATGTGTGGGTTTTCCCACGCCAAGCCATTCTCTGATTCTCTGGGGACACAAACGGGGCGTCTGATCATTCAATCCGATTCTGACATCATCTGTATGGAGTTTGTGCAGACCCCACAGATCAAAGGCGCGTTCCCACACAACGTCCTCCACTCCCCATGCCAATGATAAGTCCCAGCTAATGCCTGTACTTCTGTCTCTGTTAGTATGAAGTGAGTCTTCCCCGACCCCTCCTCAGGTTCAATCATTTGCTGTAATGACTCAGAGAACTCAGGGAAACATTTTGCTTATGGACAAAAATCATCACTTTCCTGCAGAGAAGCTGCTTATGTGTGAAAGCCCGCAGTGCTAGGAACAGACTGTTGGGAGGGAGGCATGGGGCGAGGTATGGGGAAGGGGCACGGGGCTTCCATGTCCACTCTGGGCATGACCCTTCCCAGCACTTCCCTGTGCTCCCCAACTGGGAAACACCCAAATCCCATAGTTTAGAGTTTTTACGGAGGCTACATTATGTAAGCATTATTGATTAAATCATTGCCCACTGGTGATTGAACTTGATCCCTACCCTTCTCCCCTCTTCAGAGGTCCAGGGTGGGGGTGACAGTTCTGACCCTCTATTTGTGTGATTGGCTCTTTCGGAACCCAGCCCCATCCTCCTGAAATCACCTCATTAGTGTGAACTCAGGTATGGTTGAAAGGGGCTTTCTATGGATAGCAAAAGGTATTCCTCTCTTCCCCATCCATCTCTTGGAAATTGCAAAGGTTTTAAGAGCGCCGTGTTAGGAATAGGGGCCAGAGACCAAATACAGGCATACAGAGGGTGCCAAAAAATGTATACATATTTTAAGAAAGGAAAAAAACAGTATTAAAATTGTACTACTCAATACAGACCAATACCATTTGTTATCCTGTATATTGTATTTTGTTTCTGTTGTCATTGCAGAACCCAAATGTGACTTGGGTATATAATTTTAATACAGTTTTTTTCCTTTCTTAAAATGTGTGTACTTTTTTTTTTTTTTTTTTTTTTTGCACCTTCTGTATTTCTTATGATGTCTCAATGTCACAAGCTCTCGTCCCCTGTAGATCTCAGGCATCTCTCTGTGGAGTCATGGGAATACTTGAACTAAATCTCCAAGGCAGGATTGAACCTCACTGGTAGCATTCCCTTGGTTTTCCCTTTCAGCTACTGCAGTTCAACTTGAATAGTATCTGAAATTAGATTGGGAGTTCTTCTTGAGAACTCTTCTGCTCTTCTAGGGCAGAAGGAAGTTTTACGGGAACATTTTCCTGCCCTGGAAATTGACTTCTTTGGGAAGATGAGGACAGCAGAGTGTCCATCTCCTTGACCCCGGGCAGCAGGCCCTGGTTTGGAAAAGAGAAAGACAGTAACAGTTGCTGGGTTTGTTAGGGCAGCTGGGGCCCTCCATGGCTCCTGGGAGGAGCTGAGATTGGCAGTTGTGTTTGTTACTCTGTTGCTGCCCTGGGTGGCTGGAGAACAAACAGTTCAGCATTATAAGGACCTGGGAGTGTGGGAGCTGAGTGCTCTTGACAGACACTGTAATTAAAAGGGACATAAATGTGTTAAAAGCACATCACATTCCTGCACATCCCTGGGTCCTTTGCCAGGGGTGACAAATTGTGTCATCTGCACTTTGCTGCTTAATTTTCATGGTAGTTTGGCAGTATCCGGGGGCCATGGGAAGAACAGAGACTCATAAATATAATGCTTGCTTGGGAGTTCAAGGTTCCTAGGTTCTATTTCTGCTTCAGCTTGGTTTAGGGACCAGTCTGGAGATGGTGATTTGATTTTCTTTCTCCAACACTTGGGGTCTGGGGAGGACTCTTCAAATAGTGTATGTGTCCAAAATGTCTCTGGAAGCTTCTTACTCTGACTGGTTAGCTCAGCTGGATGGAAGTGTATATTAACAAAGGCAGAAGTGTGGGTCGTGTGTGTGTGTGTGTGTGTGTGTGTGTGTGTGTGTGTGTGTGTGCTGTTAGCTTTGTTCAGTTTCATGGTAATGGTCTGAATCCCTAGCTCCAATCTGGTAAAATGTCATGAATAAATTAATGTCTCACACAGGATACAACCTGTAGTAGGTATTTAAACTGTGTCTGCTCAATGAATGAGTTAATGCAAATCATTTAGAGAATCACAGAATAGGAGCAATAAAAATGAGTTTAAGGACTGTCCAGGCTATGTTAACCAGTGTGATATAAACGTGTCAACCAGTCTGTGGAACTAGTGTATGATGCCCCATGATCATATCAATGTACACAGCTATGATTTAATTAAAAAAAAAAAAGACTGTCCATTGCATCCCTTTATAGTATTATTTGTCAGAGAAAAACAGAATTCAGCATCTCACTTGCCTATTTACAGTTAACTTTTCTCAGTTGAAGGATGAGGATGACATTTTATTTATCGTTTTGTCCGTTCCAGCACCTATGTAGTCAACTGGAACTCAAGTTGCAATTCTTAGCACCCTGGAAGACCCTAACAGTGGTCTTTCCCAAATGGTCTCTCTGCACAAACATCATACAGGTCATGATTATAGGGTATTGACTAGAGAAGTGTATAATTTATAAGCTTATAATTCATCCAGAGCAGTCCATTGTCCCGGGACCTCAGGAATAAAGCTAGCAGCAAGGAAAATGGATACCTTGGTGCTTTGAGAAGACCCGTCCTCTGGGGCTGCTGTTGAAGGTTCTTGTGGGCTGTGGAGCAGACTTGGGGGCTACATGAGAGCCAGGACCACCTCACGTGGTGAAACAGAGGCACACAAAAGTAAAGACAAACTCTTCTGCCTTTGCTTGGGCCCGGAGCTAAGGAAGAGCAATGGATGTGTGTTTGAATGATGTTTCAGATGAATTGTGGAAAAGGCCATCTGACTTCATAGATGACTCAACTTTATAGAGCAACTCAAACTGAGTGAAGACTTTTGCCAGGGAAAGATCCTTTGGATGGCTCCAATGACAGGTAAGAACACTAGATTCTAAATTGCAGAGGAGTGGTCTTTGGGACATGTATAGGAAACTGTTTAGTTTGTCAAGAGACAACGCAAGGTTAGCATCTCAAAGATGGGGCAAGTGTCAGAGGGTCCTTGTCACTCTAATCCAGAAGAGAAGGAGGCAAGTTCTTGTAGGACTGAGGATGGAGGATGCCGTCCACCTGAAGGGCAATGCACACTCCAGTCAGCCCGGGCTGCAAGTGCCATTCTCTTTGCTACGCAGGTGCACCCCTCAGAAAGCCCCCACCAAGACAAGATGACCTTATGGCACCACCATCTAAGATGCAGCCCTTTCAGGAATTCTCATGGCTGTGTCTTGTTTACCTTGGTTTCTTAGAAGTATTTGTGGGGGGGATGCCTGTCCTTCCATGCTGGTGCGACAGGAAGGTGTGAGCTAGACGGAGCAAGATCAACCAGTCCTACAATATTGCCAAATGCCCACTACTGAGACTTGTCTGATGTTTTTCTCATGATTAGACTGGAATCCTGGGTTTGGAGGAGGAAGATCAGAAAGCTAAAGTGCCATATTCACCATGCCGTCTCTAGGGTACTATCAGTGTGGGTTAGGACTGTCGACACTGACCTTCATCATGTGAATTATGGAATGTTTGTCACAGTTCTCTACCATAAAGTTTCTCCCTTTCCCTCCTTTTCCAAATGTCACTTTTTTTTAATTTTTAATTTTTAATTTTTTTTTTTTTAATTTTTGTAATTGTAGCTACTCTAAGTACCTAATGTAAGTGGAATTATACAGTGTTTGTCTTCTTGTGTGTCTGGTGTATTTCATTTAGCATAATGTACTTGAGGTTCATCTCCTCCCTTTTGAAGGGTGAATTATATTCTGCTGTGTATATACACCACATTCTGCTTATCCATTCTTCTGTCTGTGAACACTTGGGCTGCTCCCACATTTTAGCTATTGTGAATAATGTGTCTGTACACATGGGCGTATAATATCTCTTTAAGACCCAACTTTCAATCCTTTGGGGTATAAACCCAGAAGTGGAATGGCTGGATCTTATGGTAATTCTATTTTTCATTTTTAGGGACTGTCCTTACCATTTTCCACAGCAGATGCAGCATTTTACATTCCCACCAACCATACACAAGGGTTCCAGTTTTTGCACTTCCTTGCCAACACTTTATTGGCAATACATTTTTTTTTTTTTTTTTTCATAGTAGTCTCCTCCTGGGAGTGAGGTGGTATCTTACTGTAGTTTTGATTTGCACTTCCCTAATGATTAGTGATATTGAACATTTCTCATGCTTGAATGTTTGTATAGCCACTTTATAGAAATGTTATTCAAGTTATTTACCCATTTTTAAATCAAGTTGTCTGTTTTCGTGTTGTTGAGGGACCTTGCAGTTGGATCCCTTGAAGAATGATCAGTTTTTTGGATTTCAGCAATTCTAATAGGTATGGAGTAGTAGCTCACTGTTGTGTTACTTTGCAATTTCCTAAATTACAAGTGATGTTTAGCATCTTTTTATTTGTATAAAAATACAAATCTGTATATTGGTGAGGTGCTCATTCAAATGTCTTGTACATTTTAAAATAGGGTTTGTTTGTTTCCTTATTGTTAAATTTTGAGGATCCTCTGTGTATTTTGGATACAAGCTCTCTATCTGATATGTGATTGTAAATATTTTCTCCCAGTCTGTGGTTTGTCTTTTTATTTCCTTAAATGTATCTTTCACAAGCTTTTAATTTTGATAAAATATAACGTCAATTTTTTCTTTCACCGCCCATTCTTTTGGTGTTGTGTTTAAAAACTCATCATAAACCCAAGGCCATGTAGATTTTCTTTTATGTTTTCTTGCAGATCTTTTATAGTATTGGATTTTATCTTTAGGTCTGTGATCCATTTTGAGTTTCTTTTTGTGAAAAGCGTATGATCTATGCCAGTGGTTCCCAACCTTCCTAATGCCGTGACCCTTTAATACGGTTGCTCATGTTGTGATGATCCCCAACCATAAAATTATTTTCGTTGCTACTTCACAACTGTAATTTTGCTACCGTTGTGAATCGTAATATAAATATCTGATATGCAGGATGTATTTTCATTGTTACAAAGGGGTCGCGCGACCCACAGGTTGAGAACTGCTGGTCTATGCCTAGGTTATTATTATTATTTGCATATGAATATCTTAATTGTTCTCGTATTATTTGTCAAAAAAACTATCTTTTCTTCATTAAAGTGGCTTTGCTACTCCTTTGTCAAAGATCAGTTGACTCTGTGTATTTACATCGGCCTATTTCTTTCTTTTCTTTTTTTTTTTTTTGCAGTTTTTGGCTGGGGCTGGATTTGAACCCACCACCTCTGGTATATGGAGCCAGTGCCCTACTCCTCTGAGCCACAGGTGCTGCCCACATTGGTCTATTTCTGTGTGCTTTGTTCTATTCCATTGATTTGTTTCTATTCTTTCACCAATAACCATACCGTCTTGTATTGTAAATTAGAGTAAGTCTTGAGATTAGGTAGTGTCAGACCTTCAACCTTGTTCTTTTTTTCCATATTGTGTTGGCTACTCAGGGGTCTTTTGCCTTCTTATTGCTTTTTAAACTTCTTTGACTCATAGAGGTCTAGTGCAAAGCCTTGTGTAATTACAAGCTCTAAATTAATTATGTACTGTTTGTCTACTTCTAGGTATGACTCAAGTCATTTTAAGACTGCTAGAAAAGATTTTATTTTACTTTAACCTTTCCATTTGCAAAGTTTTTTTTTTTTTTTTTTGAGATGGAGCCTCAAGCTGTCACCGTGGGTCGAGTTCTGTGGCACCACAGCTCACAGCAACCTCCAACTCCTGCGTTTAAGTGATTCTCTTGCCTCAGCCTCCCAAGTAGCTGGGACTACAGGTGCCCACCACAATGCCCGGCTATTTTTTGGTTGTAGTTGTCATTGTTGTTTGGCAGGCATGGGCTGGATTGGAACCTGCCAGCTCTGGTGTATGTGGCTGGCACCTTAGATGCTTGAGCTATAGGCGCCGAGCCTGCAAAGTTTTCTATATTATGAATTTTATATATCATGCCCTTATTATTAGGCAATAGAAATTTTGTTAGAGAAAAATGCCATTGTTTAGAAAAATAGTCTGATAAATTGCTTAGGAAAGAAGGTAAAAATACATGAAGGCAGGGGCTGAGGTAACAAAACAAATGGAAGCAATATACCTATACCTGCCTGAGCCAAGGAGAGGACTCACTGTGTTCCCAACAGGGAGGATACAGAACAGGGGAAAGAAAAGAGAAATAAAGGCGGTTGGAGGAATTAGCAGATAAAATAAAGCTGAGAGCCACATGCAATGAAGAAACCAGTAGAAATTCCACAAATTGATATTAAGGATATTTGATGTTGAATGTCAAAATCTGGTTGTGATATGACACTCACTTTTGTCTCCTACCACCCCAACCCATTTTTACTAAAGTTGACCACACGTCTGATTGAAAGCTGTGTGTGAACGTTTTAGTTCCTTTTAGGAATTCAAGAAAGAACTTGAGCTTCACTTCTGCAGTATAGAACAGAAGCACACCGGTAGAAGCTGAGTCCTCTAGGAATCCACAACGATCTTGCTGAGGGTTTGAATTTTGACAGGGCAGGAATGGTGGTTTTGGATAAGCTTATCTGACTTTCGAAGAGACCTCAGCTAGGCTAGCATCTGCATTGCACGTTTCACAGTAAGGATGCCTTCTCCTTACCAAATCACTGTAATTATTTCCTTTGATTCTACTTAACAGTCACGTGAAGCAAACCCTTTCTGTAGCTTGTGCAGATTTAACCCAACCTACACTAGTCTGGACATTATGACCATTGTGATACATTACTGGGGATCTATTCGAGTGATGTCAAATATGCAAACTTTACTTTTACTTTTTCACCCATTCAAAATTATATATATATATATATATAGGAAGGGTCTGACTACTTGAAAAATAAAAGAGAAATTAAATGTAGAACAACAGAGCTGGAAGAGACCTCAGAAGCGACTTTATAACTGAGGAAGCTAAGGATAGAGAAGTGAATAACTTCCCAACATTTGCAACCTTTGAGCAGTGAAGTCATTGAATGAATTAGAAGTGGAAGTCCTCTTTTCCATGGTAGGGGGATTTCTGCCATGGGCCACCCTTTTGACAATATGCAAAGATCTGACTTTGCCATAGCAAGATCTCCAACTCAAGCATGCTTATGTCTTTGGAACCCTTCCTCTCTTTTACAAAAGAATGCTGGAGGAAAAAAATAAAATAAAATAAAAGGTCCACATGGTCATAAAACACCAAACTTCAGCTTTTTCTGAAGTCCTCTTTCTATTCCAAATTTTGGGAGACATTAGGTGGACAAGACAGTGGCAAAGAGCAAGCAGGTTACTTAGGTTTTTTTCCTACTTCATGCCTCTCCCAGGACTGGAATAGTCAACTGAAAAACAATCAATATATGTTTCGTTTTTGGTTTCTGTATAAATAGTTGTCTTATCTGAGGCGACCTTTTTCCAAGAGCTAACAGCTATAAATTTTTGCAGCTGGACATGTTTAGAACTGCCTCATAGCTATTTTTGTTGATTTATTTTCTTTGCATTTGTGCAATGTGGCTTTGGGCATGGAAGCAAGCAGCCCTGGTCCCTGGTCTTCCACCTCTGATGATTTAAACTCAGGGGACACAGTCCTTCTTCTATTGGAAGGACCTCTTATGGAATCCCGTAGAGTAATAGCTCAGCCCACGAGAAATTAACTATGTCTTGGAGACTCATCTTCAGTTCTCTTTGTGGCAATGTTTTCTGCATTTTGTGTATGTCCCCTGAATCTGTCTTGAAATATATTTATATGGAAACCGACCTACCTAATCTACCTCTTCTGTGTTCCATAATATGGTGGTTATATATTATGGAATACTAACTCCCTGGTATGTTAGGTGGCCACAAAAAATTCAAATGCAATTACCATTTGCTGTGTAGCTTCATGGAAAAGTGTATATAAAATACGTCAAGGGACCATTCCATATATTTAATTATTATATGCAAAATTTATGTATACATTTGGATACAGTTTATCCATTTTCTCTGCCATTATCTTGTTTTCTGCCAAAAAAGAGGCAGTGAGCTGGAAATTCTTGAGGACCTAAAAGTTGCTGGATTTGTCTCATTTAATCCTTAGAACAACCCTGTAAAATAAAGTCTTGTTACCTCCATTTGAAGATGAAAAAATCCGAGTCTCAACTTTTCTAAGGTCGCACAGTTAACATAAAGGTGCAACCAGAGTTCCAGGTGGTCCTGAAGCTAGAATCTATTCTCTATGACGCCATGCTACCTTTAGAGAAACCTAAGCAATTATTGATTTAGGTAAACAATCTTAGAATGGTGGTGTTTTAGGTTACAAATAAAATAAACATAAAGATATGTTTGTTCCCCTCCCTATTCCCTGAATTACTGATTTCTTTGGAGTAAAGGAAACATAAATGGTGCAATAAAGAAAAATCATTATCCCTTCTTTTGCTTCTAGAACAATGTTATTACTTCCCTCTGGATATTCATTTTCCAGGCAATAATATATATGTTCTAAGGTCTAAAGTCAAAAGGATTCCAAGAAAGGAAGGCAATAGTTTGAGCCCAGAATGTAAGACTAAGTAATAAAACAATCAAAGTTATCTGACTTACAGGCAGGCTAAACTTAGATTAAATTTCAAAATATAAATATAAGGTTTTTTTTTTTTCTTAAGCCTCCAGCACACATTCCCCTCTCTTTTTATGCTGATATATTTTCTATATCACATGTTGCCTCTGTTGAAATTAATAAATGTATTCACACTAGGGGTAAATAATTCATTATGTTTAATTCATTATTTTTTCCCAGGATATTCATCTCTTAACAGGAGATAAATTCTCAAGAATGAATCTGTAAGGGTGGACTCTCAGGTATCAATTTGCAGGTAACAGTCAGTCAATAGATCCCCTGAAATCACATAGCTGTTTCCCTTATGAATCAAACATGGGACCTGTAGAGCTGCTTTCATCATTAACCAGCAGAGTAGTCATTTTCTCCATTTAACAGAGGAGAAGCTAAAACTCAGAAGGAATTGTGCAGATTTGTCTTCATCTCGTGGTGAGTAGCAGGTGGCAGATGGGTTGGAACCTGACACTGTTCTCTGGAACTGCAGAGTTAGATGTTCTGCAGCTGCCAGGGATCATGGAGTTGCCCCGTGCTTACCCATCCTTCTTACGACTTCACAACATAGTTGTCAGTCTCAAGGCATCTCCCCAGGGACAGAGAACCATCATTGACCCAGTGATTTTTTCAGACACTGCTGGTCTCAGCTCTGTGTCCTCTTGAGGATCCCACTTATGATGACATAGAAAAGGTGTATAAGTCTAATTCTTCCTTTCTTCCCTGGCCAGATCCCTCCCCTTGCTGTGAGTTGCTGTAGTTTTCCTCAAAGTATGATGCTTAGAGCCCAAGCTAGTATTGCAGGCAAGGTCTGGACTCATGTGTTCATTCACTTAGCTGACATACATTCAATTGGTATTGAATTCTATCTGATCAGTGCCCAGGAGGGAGGGGACACTAAGCTCCATTGCTCCAGATACCATATGCTTTTGGTTGGTGCCCAAGATCACATACAGGTTCGGGTTTCTAGGGGGTCATGGTCTGCTAGTTCTCTGGAGCCTTTTCCCATGGACTCATTCTCCCCCAAGTTGTTTCTCTGTGTGTGAACTTGGCCCTATCTATGTGCAAACCCACCCCTGCTACTCTGGGGTGTGTGCCTGCGTAGGATTTTATAAAACCTATTTGGATCATAATAAGAGTACCTCTCCTCAGATCCTGGTCGAGCTTTTGTTCCTTCTTGATGCCAAAGTTGACATGCTTCTGGTCTACCTCTATAATAAAACCTAAGCTCCAGGATGTGGAGCCATTGCTCTGCTCAGGGGTCAGTAAGGCACCAACAAGAGGGGTCATGAACATGTACAAAGATGCTTCTATAGCCCGTCCAGTCCTTCCCACTCACTGTGGACTCTCAGTCCTTCCTCCACCCCTCCTTTGTTCTTCCCATGCAGCTGGACTGGCTCAGAGGAAAGAAAACAGCAACTCCATGCCCAGGTACACTGCTGATTTCAGGGCCTAAGAGATATTTCTAGAGCCAGGATTCTGGAGACGGGAGGCTGCGGAACTCTCCAGTGTACCCTGCTGACCTCCTTATCATGTTCTTTCATGCCACCACCCCTCACCCTGTTCACTTTCTTTTCTAAAAAATTGCTTCCACCAAGATTTCGTGACACAATTTTTATATTCAGAGAAGGTCTTGTCTACCCATTTTAGAGATAAGAAATCATGTGTGGGAGTCACACTGAGGACCCTGGGTCCTTTGTCCTAACTGTCCATCATTGATGCCCCCTGCCACTTTATGCATTTCACTAAGGGAGAAATTAAAGGAAAGTCTGTAGTTTCTGTAAGTGTCTCTAATTTAATTCAAAACTCTCTCATGCCGCTATCTCCCTTATGTTGCCTTTCTTCGTGGAAGGATTTTGGAGCTCTGACAATTCTGTTAGTGCAGAATAAGGACACTCTCGTGGTTTTCTGCAATCCTCCCTGCCCAGTCCACATATGCGCTCCTGGTCCCAGCCTCAGCGAGGCACAAGAACCTTTGAGTATTAGCTTTTGATGAGTTGCATCTTCCTTGAGGAGACAAAAAATTGAGAATCTAAGTGTAAACTAGTTCCCAGCATGGAGTGAGGGAGAAATTCCAAACTTTTCCACGAGACAAGGCCATCTCCTCTCTGCCCTCAAGTTCATGTCGTGAATATTCCTCGAATTCTTCTTAATAAAAGACTTCAGCAGAGCTAACTCAGTTCCATCAGTCCCATTTTCATATGTTGTTTGGGTCAAGTTTAAGCTTTTTTGGCTTTAGGCTGGAGTTCTAATGCCAACTCTGCACTTACTGCGTGTAAATTTTAGTCATAAACTGTTGCCACAGGCATATCGCTCACCCCTCCCACCTTGAGCCACCCTTCACCCTCATCTGTCTCTGCACACAGCCTCTTTTTAAAAAAAGTTTAATATTACTAGTTTGGCAGAAGGCAGTGTAAATGTTGTGTCAACCTTAAGAAACGATTTAATCCTGGTAGATGCGTTGTCAGGGCAGTGTGACACTAAGTGACAGATGTTAAATGGCACCACTGTGCACAAACAAGACTGTGTGGTTCCAGGTAGGTGAAAACTTCTCAGCGATAGACAAAGATTGGGTTCTCTTTTCCATTTTTCATGGGAGTATGCCATCTCCTCTCTGGAGGAGTCAAAGAGTGTGTCACCGGCCTGGGTTGGAGACGCGTGGTAAATGTTTCCAGATGATCAGATTAGCAAAAGCACCTACACATTTGGATCCCTTAAGCTTCCAGTAAGGGATTCCAGAAGGAGGTGGTCTTTTGTGGATTTTGCAGGGCATTTGATGATGTCAGAAATTCCAAGATGAGGAGGCTTGGGAAGAAGGTAGGAAAAGTTGAACATCTCATCTCTGTAAAAAGAAAGCGCAAGTCAAAAGCAAACCAATAAAAGAAAACTCACCCCCAACTCCTCCCTTCCTGGCGGGTGCTTCTAGGCGTCTTTCTGTTGTCCTGGCACTGGTGAGGCTGAGAGGCTGAGTAGATGAACCAGCTGAAAAGAGACTAAGCAAGTGTTTGTAACCTTGGACTTTAGTATATTTAAAAAATACTGCTGTCTGAGCCCTCCGTCCTGGGACATAGTAGATGGTTGGTGTTCAGGCCTGTATCCTTTTCTGAAGCCCCCAGGAAATTCTTACATGTGCTCAATACTGACAACCCCTGGGCTTGGACATCCTGCAAATCACCTGAGAATGTGGACCCAACTGCACTTGGAGACTAAATACTCCAGGATTTCCACCATTAAGAGAGCAGAGCCAGTGTTTATTTTCCCAGGCACCACCATGGGTTTCTAGGCGTAAAAAAAAAAAAAAAGGAAAAAAACCCTACAATATCCCACAGTCACTCCAATGAGAAAATGAGACTCTTCTCTGCACACCATGCTTTGCTTTTCATCCCATAACGCACCCCCAACATGGATTTCCCCCTTCCTTTCCATCCTATAACCCATTCCCAACATGGGCTCCTCCCAGAACTGAACTGGATGGAAACAGGTGGAGGCTGCCCAGTTAGAAGAGACACCCGGGGATCGGTCCTAAATCTACCCTAAACCCGGTATCAGACCCATGCATGCTCAGGAAATAGGGCTTCATCTGGAGCCTCTGCAAAGGTAAAGGGAGAACATAGTAGAGAAACAGAGATTTTTTTCTCCTATCCCTTGTAGACTTTAGATAACCCTTTTCTTGGGATAGTCTGTCTGGGAAAGTTTGCATGAAGGCCAAGTCTAGGCTAAACTAGGCGTTCTTCGTGTCCTGGGGCGATATCGTTCTTGTTCTTTTTTTGAGCAGTAAATAATTCTTGGCTTTGAAAAACATGCCCTGCTGACATGTTCATGGTGGCCATGGGAGGAGCAGAGTCTGGATGTCTGAGTGTAGCGCTCAGAGCTCCACGCCTCGTCTCACCCTCTCGACACAGAGACCCTCATTGTGAAAAATATTGGTGCCTGTGGCCCCGAGAGTGACAAAGGAAAGGACCCTTGTCTTACAGGGGATTTGTGTGCTCCAGCGAGTCCCTCTGGGCAGGGTGGGTGCACCTACCACCAGCTGCTGGGAATATTGGTACAACGACTCGTAGCCAGGCCCCTTCATGGCCAACACCTTGCCATGATGGAACAGCGATGTCCAAGGTTACCTCTACCTTCTGGAGGTAGTTGATGCTGGGATATGACACTGAGCCTACTTTCCTCAAACTGGGACATAGTGGCTTTGAAGCTTCTTAAAGTCCTGGGCAAGGCCTCTGTTGCAGCTGTGTTGTGGGTCAGCTCCTCCTCCTTCACCACGCTGTCCTCCTCACTTGAACGTGTATCTCCTGAGCACAGTCTCAACAAAGCTTCTGCATACAACTCCGCATCACAGGACCTATTTCCAGGGTACCTAACCGAAGTGACTTCCTCTTCATGGCCACCACTTCCTTTGAGGTCAGCTTCGAGACGCATGATATTAATATCATCCTAGAAAAGTGACTTGCTTTGTGGTTAGAAATAAAACATTTTATTAGGTGTAAGTCTCTGAATGTTCTCTTCTGGCTGCCACCTCTTCCTAAAGCGACCTGGAGAGGACTTGTGGTAGCACCCAGGACAAAGCCGTAGCGGCTCTAGAAACTTACATGGGAAATAACTTGAGAGAAGACTGCAGAGGAATTCCAAACACCAGGAACACGTGGCGGGCTAAGGGGAGTCTGGAAGAAGGTGAGTGTGAGATTAGCAGAGCTATTGAGGGAAAGTTGGAAAAGGCACAAAAAGAGAATGACTTTCTTAAGAGATTTCTTAGTTAATTCCCTGGATTAGTTACTTTTAAACGGTGTACCAAAAAAAAAAAAAAAATCTACATCTGTTAATTTACTGCAAGAGCCTTTGTAATTTGAGAGTGGACAGCATTCCAGGGCAGGGGAGGATGGGGACCGATTTGTGCAAAGAGTGAAATCTCACGATGTGAGCCTACTTGGAGAAGTCCCACCTGTGTGTACAATGTGCTTAAAGGATTAGAGCAAACTTTGAAATTATGATATGTTTTATCTACAGTAAGCACCTTACTTTTTAAGCTTCTATTTCCTTGAAGGAGAGGGGAGAAAGCCATCAATTCTCTCAGAAATCAGGTGCAGGAAACATTCTGCTTGTGGGATTTAATGAAGGTTTAAGTGCAGGGGGATGAGGATGTGTTGTTTATATATTTTAACACATTAATAAAACCTATTTCCCACACTCGTGATTCCAATTCAGAGTTGTCATTTGCAAATCTGTTGTTCTGGATGAAGGTGACATTGGGGGGAGATACAGGAGCCAGAAGGTGGGGGAAATTGTAGTGCAAGGGGCTAGTAGGACAGGGAAGGGGAGTTTTTAAAGAAGTATTGCTGTGGTCCCTGTGTTCCCTTCAAGAAATATAAACAAAGCCAGGTGTGCTGCCTCACATCTGTAATCCCAGCACTTTGGGAGACTAAGGCAGGAGGATGGCTTGAGGCCAGGAGTTTGAGACTAGTTTGGGCAACGTAGTGAGACTCCTTCTCAATAAATAAATAAATAAATAAATAAATAAATAAATAAATAAATAAAATTAGCCAGGCATGTAGTCCCAGCTACTCAGGAGGCTGAGGTGGGGGGATTACTTGAGTTTGAGGTTACTGGGAGCTGTGGTATCACCACTGCATTCCAGTCTGGGTGATAGAACAAGATGGTCTCAAGAAAGAAAGAAAAGAAAGAAAAAGGAGAGAAAACATATCCCTGGGATGGAGTAGGTGATTATTAAACTGGAGACACAAGAAAAGTCTTTTCCTTTCCCTGCGTTTTACCAGGAATGGAGGACACAGTCATTGGCTGCTGGCAAAGCTGCAACTTTCGGTTTTCTGATCACCATAGGTTTTTCAGATGGATTGAGGGTGAGGGACAGGGTAGCCAGAATTATATAAGTGGGAATGGCTACAGTTTTTAGGAAACTGAACATCACACACAGATGGGCCTAATGAAGACATAGATACTTTATTTTAAAAACACTCATATGTTGCAAAAATACATAGAAAAATAAAGTTTGGTGGGGTTACTTTTCTAAACTTCAAGTCACAGACTTTCTGTGTTACAGATCCAAGCAGGGTTTGTTGTACATGGAGAACCCAAACTAATTTATTAAACAGGGTAGACAAAGGCTGTCTGGGTGAAAGGGTTCAGAGCGCTGGCCAGTTCACCTGGCAGATACTGACCAGCTCTCCAAATGTTTCTTGATATAGGTTCAGATACAGGCCAATGAGTGTTCCAATAGGGAAAAAAGCATATGGATTCACAACCAATTTTTTAAAATGACTTTTTTTTTTTTTTTTGCAACACAGTATATATCACAGTAAAATGTTTAATCCTTGCAGAATTGCAGGTTGAAAGAATTGAGAAGTGGAGAGGGAAAAAGTACTGAGTAGAGATTGAATGCTAAACACCAATTTTCAAAGACGTGTGGGAAAGGAGAAAGCAAGTTACGACGCTCTATCTTTTGTGCTACTTAGGGCTGTGGTGGGTGTCAGCAGCATGTGGTATTGAACAATATTTCACCATGGAGCCCAGATCATAGAAAAATGGGGTGAAAATGGCCAACTTTCTATTTACTTTGGCAGTTTTGCCACCCCAATCGTAAATGGGCTCTTTTTAATAGGAGAAAGTTGAAAAGTTTATCACTAGACAGAATTGGTGGGACCAAGAGAAATTCCAGGCCTTGCTATTTTTCGTTGTTTTCTATCAAGTCACCTGAGATAATAGGATGGAAATGGAAGGACAGTCAGATTTCTCCTTTGCTCTCTGCTCATTCTCTTTGAGCTCATTCCAGTTGACCCCTTTTGGGGGACTCCTGATGGGCATTAAACACAATTCCTGAAACATTTGGATAGTTTCTTACTTTATTTTCTGATAGAAGCCACAGTGTTGTGTTTTGAAAATGGTTGCCTTTTCCTTAGCCTCTTTCTGCAAAGTGCTGTCAGCCCCTTTGCTTGGTCCGTGGACTGGGCTCCCTAAGGCCTGGGCTGCCTTTCTTTCTATACCCTGCCCCAAGCTCTCTCTTTCCACTAGGACAGCTCAATGATGCTGGCTCTTCGTTTTACCGTGTGTTCTTCCTTCTATGTGAAAACCCAATACCTCTTACCTCCTCTGCCTGCCTGCAAAGATTCTCAAGGGTTGTCAGACGTTGAATGTAACAACAGAGCCACCAGAAAGACCTATAAAAGCAGCGGTGACCTTCTTGAGCTTGTCAGGTCTTTAAATAAGATTTGAGATTTAATGCCGTATATTTTTAAAGGAAAGAAATAAGAGTTGCTAGTTTGAAAAATGTCTTTTAGCCAGCTCAGAAACTTCCCCTTACTTTTTTTTTTTTTTTTTAACCTAGGACAGATAAAACTTTGGAGGAAAAAAAAGGGGGAGGGCAGATCTCAGGCTAAACAAGGAAGGCCAATGTTAGGTACCGCCAGACGAAAATTCAGGACTGAAATAAAGCCCTTTAGAGGGTGTTTGCTGGAGGAAAACAAACAAACAAACAAAAAATAATAAAAGAAGGGAAGGAAGGACCATATTGTAAAAAATTATGTCATTTGTCCTGATATAGTATGAATGATAGCCTGAAAACTCCAGAAAACTTTTAATTCTAAATTCTCTAGCCTAGGACAAAACTGTTCAGAAGTGGCCAGTCCACCTTTTGCTAATAAAAAGTGGCCCCAGGAGCAGAGACTGTCCTTAGGCCCCTGTCTTGGACATGTGGAGATTCTTCCAGCACGGCCCCACCCCTTGCAGTAGAGTTCTGTTTATACAGCTTGTCTTAAAACCACAGTGAGTGCATCTTGTTCTGTTTGGGCCACCCTGCAAATACTTAAATTGGCATAGTATTTTAAAAGGAATACTAGGAAGCTGATATTTTCAGCTCCTCCCACCCCTCTGCCTCTCCCATGCCAATGTGGGCTGAGCATGAGTGCTTTCTCTTTGAGACCCTCTGTTTTCTCTGTTTTACAGGGACAGAGAGAAACCTTGGCCATGTTCCAAGGCCAACAAAAACTGAAGTTTAATTCAGCGGGTGACATCCTTGTTTCGGCTGTCCTCTCAACCTTTAGGTTTGCTCTTTCAGAGTTGCTGCTCAGCTACACAACAGGATGGAGTTGTAGAAACAGAACCTCAGGTGATCATTCAAAATCATACAAAGTGCTGGAGACAGCAGTTAACTCCCCCTACCCCCCTTTAAACAGGTAGCTAAAAGTAACAATGACCTATAGTATGCACTGGGGGAACTATTTAGATACTAAAGCATTCACTGTCCCAGATATGTCAGTGGCCCACCAGGGAAGATGCTGGGATTTCCAGGCGAACTTCCAACAGCTTTGGTCTGTGCAGCTCTTAACTGCCGTTGCTCCCTGACCTTGGCCCCTTTTGCTTTCCCCAGAGACACTCTGGGGAAGGCCATTTTTGATCATATGTGGTTGTCATCAGAGCTGGCATTACCAGAAAGCCGGGCTCCAGCTGCCTACGCAGTAAAGGTAGGGGTAATAAGGGTAGCCGTTATACACAGAGACCAGGGAGGCTGGAGAGAAGCCCTCCTCTTTCAGGGCAGGCAAGGAGGAGTGCTTCTCCAAGTCCCCCAGGTCGGAGGTGAGCTGCTTCCGCTTAGTCTTATAGCGTCTGTTTTGGAACCATATTTTCACTTGAGTCTCGGTGAGCTTGAGGTTCTTGGCCAGGTGAGCCCTTTCAGGGGCTGACAGGTACTTCTGATGGCTGAACTTCCTCTCTAACTCGATGACCTGGGTGTGGGAGAAGGCGGCTCGTGAGCGCTTCTGTGGCTGCTTGGGGGTCTGGGGAAGGCTTGATAAGGTGCCTGGAGCATCTTCACAGTCCAGCAGATAAGTCCCAAAGTGCCCATCTGGAAAGGAGAGGGGAGAAGAGAGATGGGAAGGAAAAAGTTACATGTTAGCAGGAAAGAGAACAGAATTCAATCCACCCTTATCTCTTCAGAGAGTGAACAAACAGCCCACTGTCATCTTGGATACGTTTCACTTTTTTCACATGACTGAGGGACTCTCTGGAGTGAGTGATGAGTACATGTGTATGTTATGTATTCATTTTCTAACAATCAGCAAGAGCCCTGCGTTAGAGAGGCGTTAAGTGGTACCCAGTAGAATGAAATGGAAATTGTGGATGTTGTTCTGAGAGGTGGGAGAAGGGCAGCAGGGAAGACAGACGCTGAGGAATTAAATTCCAGGGAAAGCGAGACCGAAAAGCGTCCAGGTAGGCAAGAGAGGGCCTGTGCACAGGAGAGGCAAACGCAACCCCATTTGGGGGTTTTAACCCCCTTTCTCCAAAGGAGCAGTGAGGTTACCTTCGTAAGAAGTGATGGGAAAAAAATACATCTGTGAATGTTGTGAAGGTTGTGTTATGTCCAAAACATCAAAGGGAACGCCCAGATTTACTGTCTGCCCAGATTGGGAAGGAAAGGAAGTCGTTGCTGGTTCACTATCAATGAGTTGTCACCAGCTCAGGTGACCGCTGACGGGTGACGCGGGCTGGTGCCCCCCGGGGTGGCCCGGGGTCGGGGTTTTCAGCTGGAAGGACAGAGCACCCGGCCTGCGCGCTGGAGTCGAGCCGAGCCGAGAGCACTGAGCCGCGCGGGTCACGCGGGTGTCCCAATCCTGCGTCGCCCTGACGCTGCGGCTCGGGGTGAAGTCTCTGGGGCGCACGGGCGGCTGCGGAGGCGGGGAGGTGCGTCCTCCTGTCGCCGCCGGACCTCGCGTCCCCGCAACCCGGCTCCGGGAGGTCCGCCGGGGCCCGTCCTCGCGCCGACGTCGCCCTGGGACCCGCCCCGCGGGACCTGCCCGGCCTCCCCGGCTCACCTGGCTCGGTCTCGGCCAGCATGTCGGCCTCCCCGGGGGCGGCGTGGGGCCAGGAGGTCGGCTCGTCCCTCGGCGTCCTAGCGCCGCCGCCTCCTGCCCCCGGCTCCAGCGCAGGCTCGCGCCTCGGATCCGGCTGGCGCGGGGGTCGCAGGCTGTCGCTGTGGTCGCCGCGCCGCTCCGCGCCGTCCCGCAGGATGTCCTGGATGAGGAAGGAGGTGAGCGGCTTGGACGGGGTCGGCGGAGCGGCCCCGGGGCTGCGAGCGGCCGCCTCCGCCTCCCCCGGCCGCGGCTCGGGCGCCCGGAGCATCCCGGCGGCTGGGCTGGGGGGGCTCCGGGCCCGGGCGGCTCCGGCGGCGGCTGCTCCGGCGCGGCCCGCACCACTTTCACTTTCCACCGCCCGGCGCCGCTTATAGCCCCGGGGAGCGCGCCGCGCCGCCTTCCCATTGGCTGCGGGGACCCGGCCGGCGCCGCCGATTGGCTGCTCTGCGCTCTAGGTGACCCGGCGGAAAAGGCGAGTCCTCCGCACTGTCCGCGCCCCTCTTCCCCGCGGGATTCCTTCCCCAATTCCCTCTTCTCCTCTGGCTCGCCTCCCTCCTCCATCTCGGGAGGAGAAACCAGAACGAATCTCCTCTGCCCCGACGCACCCGCGACAGAAGATGAGACGCTTCTTTGGAACGAGGACGCCGAAGAGAAATACCCTCGCCTTTGCCCACAGACAGATAAGCGGGTCACCACTAGCTCCACACGTTACAGATGACAATTCTGGGTGCCCGGGACGAGGGGAGATTGGCGGCAAAGGCAGAGATTCTAAATTTAAGACTCTCAGAAACGTGACATCTAGGTGGAGTGCCTGCTGCCAGGCTGGGTGCTTTACTGGACGTTACTGGGAGCAGGAGCAATCAAAGTATTGATTTAATGTAAAATTGCTGGTTAAACATTGCACTGGATTGTATACGAGAATATGTTTAGGGAATGGGCACTGGTGTATGTAGGCACATGATGTGTGTAACTTCAAATGTTGCAGAAACAGTGAGTGACAGCGGGGTCCCACAACGTGAGTGAACGGGTTGAATGTTGACATTTGGCAACCAGGAAACAACGTGTGCTGATGTTCTTTTGAACTCATTTTATGCAAATTTGTGTCCTTTCTGGCCTAAGACGCCTTCCATTAAGTCTCCTTGGAAACAATGGTATGTTGTATGTCTGGGGAGGCGGGTAAGCTAATGGTTATTGTCAAAATGCTACTACCCAAGAAAGACTTTCTCCTTACCTGTGTGAGGGGAAAGTCTTTGCCAAAGCTGGTTTTCCTCTTTCATCTTTCCTAGATCTTTTCATTAAAGCAAACAAATAAACAAAACCTTTCAAATGCTTTCTTTTGAAATAGTTATACATTCATAGGAAGTTGCAAAAATAATATACCTCTGGTGTCTCCCAATGACATGTTATTTAACTGTAGGACAATATTAAAAAACAACAACAGAAAATTAACATCAGTACGTTACTGTTAACTAGATTACAGACCTCATTCTGTTTTCCTCATTTTAGAATTTGCATTTATTTATGTGTGTATAGCTCCATGCAATTTTATCACACATATACCTATGTGATAATTACACAATCAAGGCACAGAGTGGCTTCATCACCACAAAAGGACTCCTGGTGCCATATCTTTGTATTTGCACACCTAAGACCCTTCACTCTGTTACTGCCCTCTGGTAAACTAGTCTTGTCTCCATTTCTAAAGTTTTATCATTTAGAGAGAGCGGTGGTTCTCAACCTGTGGGTGGGACCCACAGGAACTGTATTAAAGGGCCGCGGCATTAGGAAGGTTGAGAACCACTGATTTAGAGAGTGTTATAGAAATAGAATCGTACATTGTACCGTTTGGAGATTGGCTTTCTTTTTTTAAACTAAATATAATGTTCCCGAGGTCCATTCAGGTTGTTGCATGTATTAATAATTTATACTTTGTATTGCTGAATTTTATCCCATCATAGGGATCTACCAGATTTTGTTCAATCCCTCACTCACTGAGGAACATTGGCGCGGTTTTTTGCTATTATGCATGCAAGTGGTGTGAACATTCATGTATAAGTTTTTGTGTGCACACAAGCTTCCATTTCTCTGAGGTAAATACCCAGGAGGGCAATTGCTAGGACATACGGTAAACACATTAGTGTTGTGAGAAACTGCCAAATTATTTTCCAGAGTGATTGCACCATTTTGCATCTCCACAAGCAATTGTTGGAGAGTTCCAGTTTCTCCACTTCCTTGCCAGCATTTGATGTTACCACTGTATTTATTGTAGCCGTTTATAGGTACAAAGTGCTATTTTATTGTGGTTTTAATTTGCATTTCGCAAATGGCTAACAATGTTGAACATCTTGTCATGTACTTATGTTTCATCCACAGTTCCTCTTTGGTGAACTATCTATTCAGGCCTTTTGCCTACATTGTAATTGAATTTTCTGGCTTTTTACTGTTGAGTTGTGATAGTTCTTTATGTGTTCAGTCTATAAACTGTTGTTGGAGAGGCAGCTTGGAAATACCTTCTCCCAGTCTGTAGCTTGTGTTTCCATCCCTTTAATAGCACAAAAGTTTTAAATTTTGGTGAAGTCCAGTTTGCTAATCTTTATTTTACAGGTTGTGATTTTGGTGTTTTGCCTAAGAACTCTTTGCCTCGCCCTGTACTGAAGATGCTCTTCTATGTTATCTTCTAAAGTTTTTATACTTTACCCTTAAATCCATGATTCAATACGAATTAATTTTTGTATATGGTGTAAGGTTTAGGTAAAATTTATAGTGGAGTGGCATTTCAAAGCAGTGAGGAAAATGTGAATTATTAAATAAGTGCTGTGCCATTTGGAAAATATAAAGTTCTGTTCTTATAACAAAATAAATCCCAGATGGCTCAAAGATGTAAAGCACAGACAGACACAAGGAAAATAAAGTTTAACCACACTCATCATTAAAGAAATGCTAATCGAAGAGGGGTTTAACCAATGCAATCAGTGCAGCCTAATTCTTTGTACCCTCCATAAATCCCAAATAAAAAAATTTAAAAAAAGAAATGTAAATCAAAATCACATTGAAATGCCCCTTTTCAACCTTTCAGATTGGCAAAGGTGGATAATGTTCAGTGTTGGTGGAGGAACAGCTGCACTCTTACTAAGGGAGAGTCAGTTCTGTATAGTCATAATGACATTTCTCAGAATGTGTCCCTGTTGTTAAGCAACGCATTACTGTTCATATGGCGATTTGGCAATATCTGTCAAAATTAACACTGAGCATATCCTTTGACACAGCTATTCCATGTTGAGAGATTTTCCCTGGAAATACACAATGTGCTGACGTGGGAACATATCTTCAACTTGGTCAGCCTGGCTAAGTTGCAAAATGTGTTATAGAATGAACCCATTGTGTTAAAAAAAAAAAAAAAAAGCTACACGTTTTCTACACAATACATGTGAACACTTTAGCATAGAGAATATATCTGGAAGAATATATACATATACCGTAGGGCCCCTATAAGTTGACCACCCAAGGGACTGTAACAACCTGGTCAACATAAGACACTAGGTCTACTGTACTGACACACACATGGGGTGCATGTCCAGTCTATGAAAATTAGGTCAGCTTAAGGAGGTGTTTGATGTAGGGAGGTGGCCAGCTATGGAGGTTCTACTACATTTTTTTTCTTTATTCAATAGAGAAATTATCTCTGCTCGGTGAGAGGGAGACAGCAGATTGGGAGAAGGAAAGGAGAGGGGAACAGGGTGAATTTTCTTGTACTCATTTTATAAATTTAAAAAATTAAAAATGGAGAGCTGGAGCTGAGAATGGCCTTCTGTCCACCATGACCTTGGCCTCAGACCTCCCTGCAGAATGAGAACACAGCCCGGGGCACTCTGCCTCACTGGCTCCACCTTTCCTCCCTTTGTGCTCTATCTGTGGGCTCTGTGGATGGGTCTTCTTTATTGAGCTGTGAGCTCCCTAAGCAGGGACTGTGTCCCCCTTATATTTGTGTCATCCCTAGCATGTGGCATAGTTCTTGGTACACAGGTGTTCAATAAATGTTTGCTAGCTGACTGTCCTGCTTCAGTGACTATGAGACATCTCATGACTGGCAGAATTATCCATAAGGGGTCAAGGAGCCCCAAGGAAAATCACAGTAGAAAGTTTGTCCTCTTTCCCTTGCTTCCTTTATGCAGCTTACAGGAGGCAAAAATGTGCCAGGGCGACCAGGGAGTCACAAAGAGGCTGTCATAGGCAGAATAATGCTCCCCAAACCCCTGTGACTGCCACTTCCTAATCCCCAGATTCTGTGAATATGCTGTGCCCATGGCAAGGGAAAGGTAAGCTTGCAGATGGAATTCAAGGAGCTAGTCAGCTGACCTTCAGATGGGAAGGTTGTTCTGGATTATGTAGGTGAGTCAGAGAGGTCCTTGTATATAGAAGAAGGAGGCAGGAGATTCACAGAAGGAAACGTGACCCTGAATTACAGTCAGAGTGATGAGAGCCCCTGGCCATTGCTCATCAATGAAGGATGGAGGAGAAACACAAGCCATGGAGTGTGGCAGCCTCTAGAAACAGGAAAAGAAACCAATTGCCTCCTAGGGCCTTAGGGAGGAGCACAACCCTGCCAATACCTTGATCTGAGTCCAGTAAAACAGTTTGGGCTTCTGATGTCCAGAACTGTAAGATAATGAATCATGTTGTTTTAAGCCACGAACTTCATGCTAATTTGTCAGAGCAGCAATAAGGCGGTAATAGCTGGGTGTGGCGGCACACTATTGTAGTCCTAGCTACTCAGGAGGCTGAGTCGAGAGGATGGCTTGAGCCCAAGAGTTCGAGGCCGCAGTGTGCTGTGATGATGCCACTGCGCTCTAGCCTAGATGACAGAAATCCTGTGTCTAGAGCAGTGGTTCTCAACCTTCCTAATGCCTCCTAATGCCGCGACCCTTTAATAGAGTGCCTCATGTTGTGGTGACCCCCAACCATAAAATTATTTTCATTGCTACTTCATAACTAATTTTGCTACTGTTATGAATCGCAGTGTAAATATCTGATATGCAGGATGTATTTTCATTGTTACAAAGGGGTTGTGACCCACAGGTTGAATAACAAACTAATATGAGGGCATTATAAAAGGAACAGAAATGATGAGGTACTATCAGCTCTGCCTTGATTGTAAAAGATAAGAACTTTGGGTCTTTTATTTTTCCTTTTAGTTGAAATATATGTTTGAACCCGTGATTCCAGCCCTTCATCACACTTTTTGCTACTGTTTTCTTTGTATATTTTCATCTAGTCTTCAGCCATATTCAGTGGTAGGGTAAATGTAATTTTAATGTAATCCTTTTTTCTTTCTGAACTTCATGTTATACGGAAGCATTTATGCATTGCATAAATTACATACATATTTTAAAATGACATATTTTAAAACTATAAGAGCTGGAAGAGACCTGTAGTAAAATTTCTTGCTTTTCTAGGAAGGAGCCTTAGGTTTGCAGAGACTACAGAACTGTCATGGGAAGTGAAGAACCCTAAACGCCAAGCCCAGTGGACTTTTCCAACTGCATCATCCTCCATCCTCCTACCCACCTCACCTCCCTCTGGGGCTGTCCCCCCAATATAGGAAGTATGACCAGAGACAGAATTGATCCCTGTATAAGCTCCTGGCCTGGCTTTGCCTTTTCTTGCACCACACCAGGAAAGGGGAGAGAAGATGGGAAAAATACTGAACACTCACTGTAACCCCTCCATGGTGAGTCTGTGGCTCTCTGTAGACATCTAGTCAGCACTATGGCCTAGGGGGAATTATTTTATGCACATGAGGACACTCAAGTTCAGAGATGAAGGTAACATGCCCAAGTGCACACGGATAGCATGGGCTGTTCTGGCTTCAAACTCTGTGCCCATCCCCACATACCACGCACTGGGCACATAGCCAGGTCCAATAAACATGTATCAACTGGGGTAGTCAGAAATGACTTTGAGCTTGGCAAGGTGGCTCACGCCTATAATCCTAGCAGTCTGAGAAGCTGAGGCAGGTGGACTGCCTGATCTCAGGAGATTGAGAACAGCCGGATCAAGGGCGAGACCCCCATCTCTAAAAATATCCTGGGGTTGTAGCAGGCACCTGTAGTCTCAGCTACTGGGGAGGCTGAGGCTAGAGGATCAATTGAGCCCAAGAATTTGAGGTTGCTATGAGCTATGACTCCATGGCACTCTACTGTGACAAAGTAAGCCTCAAAAAAAAAAAAAAAAAAAAAATAGGCAGCACCTGTGGCTCAGTGGGTAGGGTGCCAGCCCCATATACCGAGGGTGGCAGGTTTGAACCTGGCCCCAGCCAAACTGCAACAAAAAATAGCCAGGTGTTGCGGTGGGTGCCTGTAGTCCCAGCTACTCAGGAGGCTGAGGCAAGAGAAGTGCCTAAGCCCAAGAGTTGGAGGTTGCTGTGAGCTGTGATGCAACAGCACTCTATTGAGGGTCATAAAGTGAGACTCTGTCTCTAAAAAAAAAAAGAAGAAGAAGAAAAAAAAGAAAGAAAGAAAGAAATGGCTTTGAGAACAAATCAGGCTCTTTGAGAGTCCGGGTGCTGTTGTCTTGGCTGACACTGGAAAACAAGAAAATATGCTCCAGTTTCATGGCATGAAGAGGGCAGGCAGGACGGAACATGGTTCCTAAGTGTCATCGCCCATGGCTTTTCCAGAATTCTTGCTCAGTGGACCCTATTTCCTGGCTTCTCTCTTTTTCTCCTGAGGGAGCCATCAGAGAGAGGGGTGAGAGGGCAGATGTAACCTCCCCCCCATAGGGTGAGCCTGGATCACAGGCCACTGCCTCCCTGCAGGGGTTCCCTGCAGCACCTCCCATCAGCCTCACTCTGTTTTTCCATGTGGTGTTTGGGTTAAGATTATTGTCATGCATTAATATGAACATGCTACGTGAGTTTGGTGACACATTATGTGACCCCCTGCCATTCCCATAGTGGCATGGATTAGTTAGCCCTGGACTATTCAGTTGGTGGCTGACAGAGGAAAGAGCTGTGGGATGTGTGAGATGCAGCTGAGAGGGGAAGAGTGCAGGGACAGCAGCCAGGGAGAGGTGTCCAGGCAGGGCCAGGCTCCTGCCTGCTTGAGGTGTGCTTCTCAGAGACGAGGATCTTGTTAAAATGCAGATTCTGTTTCAGTAGGTCTGCGTGGTCCCTAAGATCTGGGTTTCTAACAAACTCCTGGTGATGCGGGCAGGGCTGGCCAGACCTGCCCATCCCCTCCGAGGGGCGAGCAGCTCCGTCAGGAGGGAGGAGGACACGGGGGAGGAGGTAGAGGCCACTCCAGGCTCAGGAGCCGAGCTCCGTTTCTTCTTTGAGGGACGCAGGCTTCAGATGTTCCTGTGTCCTTCATCTCACCCTGAAGCCCCTTCCGGCTTTATGTCCTATTCCTGCCAACAGGCCTCTCCCCCTCCATCCCAAGATCCTTTAAAAAGGCCTCACTCCCCCAGTCTGGCAGTGCATGAGGGCTTTCCCTGCAGGCCATTCCATGAGCCCAGTGAGCTTAGGGTTTGGGAAATTTCAGCGGCAGATGATAACTCAGCCTCCTCCAGCCCCTCACTAGTGCTCATCACCCAAAGAAAACCGTCAGGGAGATTTATGGGGCAACAGGAACACAAGAGTATTTTGCAAGTGGTGCTCTGCTCACCTCCCCTTTGCCCCCTCCTCACTTGCTGATATCTCGAACGCCCCAGGCTGTAGGCCTGCATCTGCAGAAGTCTCCCTGCCCTCTAACTGGGTGGCCACTCTCCTTCAGAGCCGGGTCTGCTCAACAGCTTAACAGAGGCCCTTGCTCAGGAGACACGTTGGGGACTGTTTGTGTAGGGAAGGAGGCTCTGACCTTCCCACCCTGCACTGCCTACCGGAAACCATTTGAGACCTTCCCTCAGCAGCCCCCTCCAGCTCCCAGAGTCTGCTGTAAAGCTAAGTGGGTCATGGTAGGCTCATGGTGCCCCCGAAATGATCTCCAGGGTGGATAGTCACCTGGGCAGGAGGCAGAGCCAATTTCTAGGCACAGGGTGGGCTGAGGGCTAGGACTCCGCTTGGCTCTCCAGAGGCTTCTCCTGACCCATAACACTAGCCAGGGCCTGGGGACCCAGAGAGGCTGACACCCCCTAAATCTGTTGTCTTCCAGGAACTTCTGATTCAGGCTCCTCTGATGGACACTTCCCTGAAAGTTATTTGGCATAGCGCAGCTGTGAATCACTTGAGGGGCAGCTTGGATAGGCATTTCTATTTGGCCAGAGGTGGGTCCTGCCCCTGTGGCTGCCAGGGAGGGAGGCAGGCTGAGCCCTGCTGGTGTTTTCCCAGCTCATGCCGGAGGAGGGAGGGCAGCCCCTCCGGACCACCCAGCAGCAGTGCCCTGCAGCCTGCAGTGCTTTGCAGGGACCAGCCTTACATTTCTCCAGGATCCCTTCCCTTCTGAAAGGGCTCAGGGGGAGAAAAGAAGGAAGACAGAACAGACTGGAAGATGTGGAAACCAAGTATGCTAGAAAGAGGGCAATGTCCAGAAACAGGAGACATCGGGGCATTCCCTCTTAAAAATTCACAAACTCGGATGATACCAGGCCTCCGACATCATTTTAGAAATGGGAAAAACTAAGGTTCAGAGAATCTAAATGGCTCATTTAAAATTCCATGTTAGCAACCAAGCCAGAACTTTGGCCCATGTTTTTTGATGTGTAGGTCAGTTTTATTTTTACCTCCTTTTACTATAAAATGTTTAAATATATCCTCCCACCAAAACCAGCAGTCAGCTGATTTGTACATAGAGAAACTGACAGGCCAGATCAAGCATGGCAACTGTTTCTCCCAGGCTTCTGGACAGAACCAAGGCCCGCTGGAGAGGATGGGGGAGAGCAGGGGTTGGCAGGTGGCAAGGAGGGGTCTGGCCCAAGCAGGTGATCTTGGGGACAAGACTGGGGGTGGGGACCTGGATTCTGACTGTTGAATTTGGCTTAAAGTCCCCGAGAAACAAGGCCCAAGTGTGCGGGGGGGCCCAGCATATTCCTGATGGTTACCTCCCCTCACGTGGGATAGAAGCTCTTTGATGCCATCTGAGATCTGAGCAGGAGCAAAAAAAGTGAGCAGGAGAGAGGAGGAGGCCAGGTGAGACACCTGATCTTGGTGCACAGACTTACCTACCCCTCCAGACAAGGCTCAGCATTGGCAGGGGAGGCCAGTTCATGTCCATGTTTTAGGGTGACCTGACCCAGCATTGCATTCAGTCTGTGTGAAATAGGTCTTTCTAAAGGAATGAAATTCAGTGATACAGAAAACCCAAGCTTGGCACTAAAACATTAGTAGCTAATTCTTACCTGATGCTTAGAATGTGCTATTCAAAGACTGTACTTGTACTAATTGATGGGCTCAGTTACGATATCCATTAATTGTATGTTAATATCAATGTTGATTCTATCAATCCCCACAGCAACCCCATGCATAGATACTGTAATACATTCATACTTCCATTTTACAGAAAAGGCAACCAAAGCAGGGAGAAAATGGCTTTCTTGTAGCCACTCAGCTAGTCAGTGACAAAGCCAAAGTGTGCGCCATTTGGCCCCCAGTCTTGCACCTTTAACCACCAGGGATGCTGCCTTCTATAGGCATCCCTCCTGGGCACGGACCCCTGAGAGGAGAAAATGCCACATGCTTTTATTATTATTATTATTAAATCATAGCTGTGCACATTAATGCAATCATGGGGTACAATGTACTGGGTTTATATACAATTTCAAATATTTTCATCAAACTGGTTAGCATATCCTTCACGGCATTTTCTTAGTTATTGTGGTAAGACATTTATATTCTACACTTAATATATTTCAGATACACCATAGGTATGGTTCCACCAATTACCCTCCCTCCATCCATCCTCCTCCCTTCCCTTACCTCCCTCTCCCCTTTACCCCTCTTCTTGGGCTATAATTGGTTTATAGCTTTTATATAAAAGCTATAAATTGGTTTCATAGTAGGGCTCAGTACATTGGATATTTTTTCTTCCATTCTTGAGATACTTTGCTAAGAAGAGTATGTTCCAGCTCCATCCATGTAAACATGAAAGAGGTAAAGTCTCCATCTTTCTTTAAGGCTGCATAATATTCCATGGTGTACATAGACCACAATTTATTAATCCATTCCTGGGTCGATGGGCACTTGGGCTTCTTCCATGACTTAGCAATTATGAATTGGGCTGCAATAAACATTCTGGTACAAATATCTTTGTTGTAATGTGATTTTTGGTCTTCTGGATATATACCTGGTAGAGGAATGATAGGATCAAATGGCAGGTCTATTTTTAGATCCCTAAGTGTTCTCCAAACATCTTTCCAAAAGGAACGTATTAGTTTGCTAAATGCCACATTCTTAAGGGATGAGTAAGAATTGTCCCTGGAATCAGTGTGTGACTTAAATCAGAAAGAAGAGTGTCTGGGGGTTACAAACCATGCTGTCTGCCCTTGAGGAGCATAGTCCAACTGGGGAACAAGATAGGCATGAAAAAGCAGCCTTCACCCCACATCTGTCTATGAGATCACTTGGGCTGCAATATCAGAAGAATGTATTTCCATGGGGTTTAAAAACGCTGATAAATAATCCACACTAACTCCAGAGTTGTTGTTAGCTCTTGGAGGAGGAAGGAATTGAGAGGCAGAGGTTTAGCTCTATCTGCTTTTTTCTTAGTTTTGTGTCTTTAAAGAAGTATCTGAAGCAGATAGTTACATAATCACAATACATAAACGTACTTGAAGTCTTGTTAGTCTCTGGAGATAACCAAGTATAAGACTTCTTGCCTCAGAGAGTTTTATATCCAAATTGGAGGGACAAATATATATACATAGGAAGAGACAACTAAACTTACAGGGGGGTAGAATACATGAAATGTCAAATTAACAGTGGACAGCAAGTGTTGTGGGAGCCCACTGTCTGTAAAGAGGGAAGGCTGGACCAGATACTATTCATTTTGCTGTTGTCATTGTATTATTTTGGTAACACATACTTATACATTATTTTGTACGCAGCAGGAATTTTTTTTCTTTTTTTGGCTGGGGCTGGGTTTGAACCCGCCACCTCCGGTATATGGGGCCAGCGCTCTACTCCTTTGAGCCACAGGTGCTGCCCCAGGAATTGTATTAGGTGAAATTTACATGGATTCCAAACACATGACAGATAAAGTTGAAGCTGCTCCTCTGAGCAGAGGCAAGGAGCTAATGACCACTCCCCTCCACACACACCCAGTGTTGGGCCTGAGGACCCTTGTGACTGCAGAACCTAGTTTGAAAACCACTAGGCAGGGCTCACGCTTGTAAACCCAGCACTCTGGGAGGCCAAGGCTGGTGGATTGCCTGAGCTCCTGAGTTCAAGACCAGCCTGAGCCAGAGCAAGACCTCATCTCTAAAAAAAAAAATAGCCGGGCCTTGTGGTGGGCGCCTGTAGTCCCAGCTGCTTGGGAAGCTGAGGCAAGAGAATTGCTTAAGCCCAAGAGTTTGAGGTTGCTGTGAGTTGTGATGCCATAGTATTCTACCAAGGGTGATAAAGTGAGACTCTGTCTCAAAAAAAAAAAAAAAAGAAAAGAAAGGAAGGAAGGAAGGCCCGACAGAAACTCAAAAAAAAAACAATTAGGCAGAGGGTCCTCTGAGAGACTGGCAGCTTCAGGATGGAAGGCTTCATGGAGGGGGTGAGCTTTTAAAGGAGCCTTAACACATTGAGAGGGTTGGAGTGGGTGGAGAGCAGGAGGAGGAAGGGCACGCCTGTAAGGGGGAGAGGCTCTTCCTGCCATACGGAAGGATTCTTACACAACAGGCCACTCACGGGCTGTGGAGGGCTGTGGAGCAGAGAGAAGTGACGCTATCAAATTTGTGTTTGGGAAAAACAGCACAGCAGAAGTGAAGACGGATTGCATAAACATCGGGAGGCCAAGGGCTGTGGGACTGGTGTGAGGAGGCCTCTGCAGAGGCTATTGCAAAGGCACCAGTGGGTACTATGGTTACATGAGGGTGGAAGGTAGGCCTAAGAGGGAGGCCAAGTTTAAATCCCAGTCCTGCCGTTTGCATAGTTGCATGTTCTGGGGTAAATCCCTTGACCTGCCCTGGTCTAAGCTACCTCCTCTCATAAGTGGGAGTCCCAAGGGCAGCAGCCACGTACAAAGGTGCTGAGGATGGAGGAAGTATGCCGAGTCCTTGCCTCAGTGCCCTGACCAGCCTGAGGGCACAAAGGTGAAGAGCCCCCCCCCCCCCCGCCCCGTTCAGTAAAGTCACGTTCATTCCCTGTAGGGTAGAGGAGAGGGGAGCAAGCGCGGCCTCCCTCCCATCAGCTCACCCTCAGTAAGCCTTGTCAGCAGCTCCATCACCTGGCCTGGAAGCCCAGCGTGCCTGAGGAGCAAGAAGCGATTTGTGTGCAGAAACTGATTCCAGCTTGGGCAGCATCTTTGGGGGAACTGTGGATCCATTACCTCTAGACGCAGCTGTCACGAAGGCTGGGACTCTGCTCCTTGACCTTTGAGTCTCAGAGTCGAGGGAGCTGCTTATGGGAAGAGAGAGAACCAGGGGGCCTTGGAGTGAAGCCCTCTGGGGGATGGTGCAGGGCCGAGGCAAGGCCTGCTCCATATGCTCCCCTGCTCCCACTGTATTAGAGAGAGAGGGCTGGTCAGCCCATGGCAAAGGCTAAAGCAGTTGTCAGAGGACCTGTGCAGGCTGCAGGCTGACGTGAGGCCACCAGGTGTCTCCTGCTGCCCTCAGGACCGTGGGCTGGGGTGTGTGTGGGGGTGGGGGGTGGGGCTGGTAGTTATAGGGACTGGATTTCATGTGCATCAGCCTCTGACGATTTTGAGCTTTTTGTGTGAAGCCAGGTCCTTCTCCTCTTACTACCCCTCTGTGTCACCTCCCAGATGCCACAGCTTACAATTCTGGGAGCAATCCAACCACTGCATCCCAGCCTGGTCCACCCCTCCCTATGAATAAGGCTATTTATAGTCAGGAGGATGTCAGTCCACAGGGCAGGGGAGCACAGAGGCCCCACAGTGGCACTGCCTTCTCTGGTTTCAGTCCCCTCCACCTTAAGCCTCTCTGCTATTCAGCTGTGTGGGCCAGGAAATTGCCTTGGAATTTTTGCTCATGCTGGTATGAGTTGGGTTCCTGTTACTTACATCCCAGAAGTCTCACTGATAACAGCTGGTTTAACTAATTCCATTTTCTCCAAGATGAAGTTGAAACCAGAAGAGATGAGGTAACTCACCGTCCATCACCATGCTGGTCACGGGTTGGGCTAAGTTAGAATCTAGTGAATTCAATGAGGTCCCTAACTCGGGCACAGTTAGGAACAGTTCAGCTTTAAAGGGTTGATTAGATCACTGTCCCTTCCAGGTGTTTGAGAGACTGGACAGAGGTGAACGGGAAATCAGAGTCTCAGCTAATCTATTAGCGATATTTGCTTCATCAGCCCTTCAGGGTTAGTTTCTAAACACTGATTCATTTCATTTTTTAAATTTCAGATTAATATAAGGGTACATGTGATTAGGTTACATTGTTTGTGTTTGTTAGGTAAAATCCAAGTTGAATTTGAGTCCTTCACCAAGGAGGTGTGCTTTCCCTCTACATTGTATTCATTAGGTGGGGCCTTACTGAACACAGTTATGTTTTAGATACACAGTTCAACCCTGGACAGAGGATGTATAAACAGGGTTAGTAGGTTTATATCCTGACTCTCATTTATAAACTAGGTGACCTAGGCTAAGTCCCTTGGTTGTCCTAGTTTCTTCAGCTGTGTGATAATATTTTCTTATAGGGCAATTCAATGAGACAGTATTTGTACAGGACATCTGTGCCTCGTACAGCATTCTAGTGATCACAGCCACCAGCATCACTCATTGCCAACAACAGCTGGTGTCTGTGGAGCCTTAATCTTCAATGTCTTCCGTTCGTTTCCAACTGTCAATGTCCAGACAGGAAGACAAAAGGCTTGACCTGCAAAAGAAACCTGGAGCATAGCGCAAAGTCAAATGCAAAGGCTTTAGTGGAAGCTCAAGGAATTTGGGAGAATTCCCTTTCCCATAACAGGGAAACTGGAGGCAATGGCATCCCCTTGTGGGACATTTAAGTTCTGCAAGCAGTGGCTGCTGGTTGGGCCACAGGGACCGCTGTCTCCAACACAGATGTTCTTGGCATATATTATACATGTTGAGATACTTCTGTGTCGTGAGTTTATAGGACTGGTTTTGAATGTAGACGTCCCTGGATGGAGATCAGAGTCCAGGGGCGTCTCTAAGATCTTGTCCATCTCAAACATCTGAAGGTGCTCCTCGGACCAGGCTTGTTCCCTCTGATTTACTCCCTCTAGGCTGGGATGAAAATAGCAGGATCAGGCTCGGTGCCTGTGGCTCAAATGGCTAAGGTGCCAGCCACATACACCTGAGCAGGCGGGTTCAAATCCAGCCCAGGCCCACCAAACAATAATGATGGCTGCAACCAAAAAATAGCTGGGCGTTGTGGTGGGCGCCTGTGGTCCCAGCTACTTGGGAGGTTGAGGCAAGAGAATCACTTAAGCCCAGGAGTTGGAGGTTGCTGTGAGCGGTGATGGCACAGCACTCTACCCAGGGCGACAGCAAAAAAAAAAAAAAAAAAAAAAAAAGGCGGTGCCTGTGGCTCCATATGCTGGAGGTGGTGGGTTCAAACCCAGCCCCGGCCAAAAACTGCAAAAAAAATAAAAGAATAGAAAAAGAAAATAGCAGGACCAGAAAGGTACCACAGTGAGTCAAAAAGCAGACACTGGGTGCTGAATCAGTGAACATAGCTGCATGTTTAGGCAGTGAAGTGACAGTAAAGACCAACAGCCTGGGACGATTTTGAAAAGAATATGATGAGAAGCAGATGGACTTTGGAGGCTCGGCTTCCACCTCTACCCTTAGTGGTGGTGATTCTGCATAAGCTTCTTAATCTCTCTGAGCCTCAGTTTCCTAATCTGGGAACTTACTGGGCTCCACTGGACCACAGCATTTACATAGTGATCGTGACAATAAAATGGTGTAGTGTATGTCAAGGACTCAGCACGACGTATGGCTTAATAAGCATTGCTTGGCTCTACCCACTGACTGGGTACCTCTTCAGTCTAATTCCCCAGTGCTTCTCCAATGGTTCAGCCCAACTGTACCATTCTATTCATGGGACACTCATGGCCTGTCTGTATTGCCCTGTTAAGAGCAAGAGAGTGGATGAACTGAGTGGTAAGAAGACAACTGACAAGAGGTGTTGAGAAGGCAGAACAGCCAGAGCTGTCAGATGCCCCTAGTGGGAATCTGATTAACACGACCCATGTGGCTAAATAGTTGGGTCCCCTGAACCTGCCCATTTGCATCTCTCATGACCCAGAATTTCCATAGCTAGTACATATTGATCAGAAATTGTGCTTATAGATTCACCAAAGACACGCAGAGGAATGTTCCTGGCAGCAATAATGATAATAGCCCCAAACTAGAAATAGCCCAAATACCCATCCCAAGTAAAATAGGTAAATCCCTCGTGGTCTGTTCGTCCAGTGGAAAACTATAGTGGGGAGCAATAAGAATGAATGAACTGCAGCTACTCACAGCAAAGTAGAGTGGAGGGCGCCAGACAAAAGCGCATACACCATATGATTCCATTTATAGGATCACACAACACTATTCTAGTTGTTCACTTTCGCCTGTTTTAAGAACAGGCAAAACTAATCTGTGGTGTTAGAAGTCAAGACAGTAGTTTGCTTTAGTGGTTGGTGATGGCAAAGGAGGTGTCAGATCGTTTCTGGGGGAGGATGTTAATGTCGCGATTCATGAAACGAGTGCCGATTGCCTGCCAAGTTCATTCTGTGTAATTTCATCTGGTGCCTATGCATTATGTATGTACTTTTCTCTAGGTATGTTATACTTCAATAAAAATTTAAAAAAAACAAAGAAAATTGGCCCCAAATGATTTCTTTCATCAAGTGGCTTATTGAGAAGAAATTAAGGAAACTGCTAACTACCATCCAAGATTGAAATCTGGGTTTCCAGCAGGGAACAAACCACGGACTGTTAGAGTTTGTTACAGTTGTGACCTGGGTAGCTCAGGGAAGATGTCCTTAAGGATGTGGCAGTGGAGCTGGGCCTCAGAAACTAAAAGGGAAGGCATGCCTACTGTGTTTATGAGAGCCAGAGAAAACATCCAGGAATTTGGCAGGAAAAGAGATGGAATGTAGGTAAGAGTAAGATTGTGGAGGCTCTTGTGTGTTTGGTAAAAGAATGTGGACTATGTTTTGAAAATTTCTTCATATATATACATACACACATACAGACACAGATTATATATACATTTATATTTATATTTATTATTATTATTTATAGGCAGGATTTTACTGTTTCCCAGGCTGATCTTGAACTCCTGGCCTCAAGTGATCCTCCAACCTTGGCCTCCCAAAATACTAGGGTTACAGGTGCAAGCTACCATGCCTGGACTATATCAATTTACATATTTTCTTTTTGCAGTTTTTTTTTTTTTTGGCTGGGGCTGGCTTTGAACCCACCACTTCCGGTATATGGCGCTGGCACCCTACTCCTTTGAGCCACAAACGGCGCCCAATTTACATATTTTAAAATCTTACAGAAGCACGAGAAATGGGTTGGAGAGAAAAGAGTGGAGGTGGGAATACCAGTTAGGAGACTACTGCACATGGCCAAGTGAGAGGTGATGACCTGAGCAAAGGGAATAGCAGTGGGAACCTAAAACAGGGCAGAGAGGAGAGAGGGAAGGAGGCTGCTGGGGTTTCTGCCTGGGTTACGGACAGGATGGAGAAACACTCACAAAAGAGGGGATATAGAAAGTACCGCAGGTCTGGGGGAGAAATGAGCTCTGTTTTCGATTGAGTTGTCTTTTAAATATGTCCAGAAAGTAGCAGTAATTCAATCTGGGGCTGTGAGTGTGGGATTTGGGAGTTATTTGCTTAGAAATAGGAATAAAGTCTTCAGATGAGGGCAGGTGGAGACAAGGTGAAAGTCATAACCATGGACAAGACTGCGGCCTCCCATGTTGCCTCATCCAGTCTTTGGTTCCCACAGGCATTTTTCTCCGTGTTCCTCTCTGCAGCCCTCTGAGTAGACTCCCTATCCTTCTCCTATCCATCCACACTCTGTTTATCCTTCCACGGGGCTGGTCTCCAGCCCTTTTACTTTGATGGTGTTTTCCCATTAAAGTCATCTTCCAATTATCTGCCTACATCCTCCATTAGTTGAGATACACGTTTAACTGCTGTAACAAAGGCCAAGAAAACAGGGGGCTTAATAAGACAAAAGCTTATTTTTCTCTCATATAATAGTTGGAGTATAAGCAGAGCCAAGCTGATTTGGTGTTTCCACAGTGTTAGGGACCTAGGGTTCGTCCACCCTGTTGCTCAGTCATACTCTAAAGTAGCTGCTGTTGCTCCCACCATTTCATCTGTATTCCAGCCAGCAGCAGGAAGAGAAGGGAAGTAGAGGCTATGTCCTGGAAGGTGCCCACATCACTTTTAATTACATCCTTTTGCCCAAACTTCCTTACTTGGCCACTCTAGCTTCAGAGGAGTCTAAGAAATGCAATCTTTAAAAAAAATTTATTTTGGATTAATATAAGGGTGTATACAATTAGGTTATATTGTTTGCATTTTGTTAGGAAGAGTCCAAGTGGTAGTTGAGCCCTTCACCCAGGATGTGTGCCATATACCCCTACATTGTACCTGTTGGGTGGGATTTTATTAAGCCTCTTTCTCTCTCCCTCCTTCTTGAATTTAATTATATTTTTCTTCTCGTGTGGGCCTGTGGTTGTACTAGTTTAAAATTGGTATTGAGTGCATGGAATGCTTTCTTTTCCATGCTTGGGATACTTTATTAAGGAGAATGTTCTTCAACTCCGTCCAGGTAAATACAGAAGATGTCAAGTCTCCACCTTTCTTTATGGCTGGACAATAGTCCATGTTCTACTATACCACAATTTATTAATCCATTCATGTGTTGATGGGCACTTGTGGTATTTTTATGTCTTTGCAACTGGGACTTGAGCTGCTTTAAACATTTGAGTGCAAATGTCCTTATGGTAAAATGATTTTTTTTTTCTTCTGGGTATTGTAGGATCAAATGGAAGGTCTACTTTTAGCGCTCTGGGGATGCTCCATACTTCTTTCCAAAAAGTCTTTATTAGTTTGCAATTCACCAACAGTGTGTAAGTGTTCCCTTCTCTCTGTACCTACACTGGCATCTGCAGCTTTGGGACTTTGGATGTGGGCTATTTCCCACTGGGGTTCGGTGATATCTCCAGGTGGTTTTGATTAGCAAGTAAATGTAATCTTCAGCTGGAAGACCATGTACTTAACTAAAACTTTAGGATTCAATTACTACAGCAAAAGAGGGAAATAGATACTGGAAGATAGCTAGATGTGTCTGCCATGTCTCCCATGATAAGCACCTTCTGGGTAGGAATCGTAATGTAGGTACTCAACTGAATGAAGAGTTGACCCTGGTCAGATTAAATTGTTCCCTTATCTGTGCTCTCATGTAACACGCTTGTAATATGCCTTTTCTAGTATTTCCTGTAGCATAATTGATGTAGAGGCTCTGTCTCACCTGCTGGTATTTATTTATTTATTTATTTATTTATTTATTTATTTATTTATTAATTAATTATTATTTTTGGCCAGGGCTGGGTTTGAACCCACCACCTCTGGAATATGGGGCCTGTGCCCTACTCCTTTGAGCCACAGGCACCACCCTCACCTGTTAGTCTTTAATCTTCTTGAGAATAGGAACTCTGTTTTATGTGTCCACGTGTTTCTCTTCCCTTTCTTGCACATAGAAAAGAGATTTACGCTTACTAGTAGGTCCCTCATAAATATTTGTAATAATGCTTGTCTTATACTGCTTCACAATGCTCAGCCTTATAGTCCTTGGTATTTGCCAAGTAAAATTAAATCTATGCACAGGAGAATGGCAGGAGGAATAAAAAAAGGAACGTCCCTTTTCTTCATAATTGAATTTTTCTCCATAGCCGTAACCACTGGTTGACAGAAATTCATAGGGTCCCTGTGATCAGGGCTTAGACAAACCCAGCCAGAAGCTAGACCCCTATCCACATAGCGATTTCTTCCAGAGGATATGACGACCAAGGAGCCAGCTCAGAGCCTGGGTCTTTAACAAAAACAGTGTGGGTCATGCAAGGAAGCCAAATGACAGCCATTCACTTGTTTGATCATTTAATAGACCAACAAGTAGTTTGGGCTCCCACTCTGTGACAGGTGCAGGGTACATTGAAATACACAGGACAGACATGGGGCTGATTGTTTAAAAGGATGGTAGATGAGGAGAGCCACTGCATTGTAATTGGGGCATCCAAGGTGCTCCAGGAGCACAGACAAGGGGGTCTGATCCAATCTGGGCATCAAACAGGCTTCCCATGGGGATGGTCCAGAGGCAGCAGTGGGGGATGACTTCAGACAGAAGCCATGCAGGGAACGGTTCCTTTTTGGACCACTGAATTCCTTACTTAGGATTCCAATCCTGGACCCTCGGGTTTCAGGCAATTAAACAGGACTGACGACAGGAGCAGGTAGGAGTCATTGAGGCACAGATAGGTTGGAGGCAGATTTGACTGAGACCAGCTTTTGAGGACAGCCCCGTAGGGACTGCGTTAGAAAGCGCTCTGAGATTTGTGGTCAGGGCTCATGGCTGCTGGGCATATCTTTGCTTTTCTTACAGTGGAATCTGGACTATGTCACTAAGACTACATCTTTCTTTTGGGTTGAAGGGGGGAGAGAGGTTGCTAGAGTTTAATTGGGCAGCCAGCAAGGAAGGCAGAGTGACTTCCCACGAAACTCTCCCCTCTCTCTGCTGCGGTGTGGTAGGGTGGGCAGAACTGAGATGGGGGAATAGCTCAGGGGCTGGATGTCCCCACTCGCAAAGAGTTCGCCATTTGAACGCATGAATCAGTGTCCCCAGGGTTTCAAAGTGCAAAGGAAAAAACAGACAAAAACAGGCAAAGAGAACACTAAAATCAGGATCTTCAGATATTCTATTTGCCCATAGGCATCGGAAGATGCTCTTCCGTCTCTCTCTTCCTTCCCCCACCTGATCTAGCATCTTGCTTCGTATTTGATACTTTCTAGCAGCCTTCTACCCCTCTTATGCATTTTTACATAGGACATAAAGGAAACAGTGTCACGCGATAGTCACTGGATTTGTGTGAGGGTCTGACTCCTTGCTGAGTGTTCAGTGGAAGGAAATCACAGCCAGTGGACTGAGGGTCTGGGATCTAGTCCCCATTCTGTCACTAACTTACAGTGTTGCTGTCACTTTTCTGACCTTCTCATCTTCCTCCTACGTGGATGGGAGCAGTAACATACTCTGCCCAAGATGGGTGTTGAGTACAGAATAAAATCATATAATCATTCCAAGGTTATACCAGCGCAAGGCTGCCATTTGTTATATAGCTAGAAATCTATCAGGGATGAATCCTTCCCCCACCAAGTCACGAGTGCAAGAGAGCCCAGGACACATTCCAGCTATGGAACACAGGCTTTGTTACAGTCCCTAGCTGGACACTCCCCCCTACATGTTCAGTACGTGCATCCCTGGGGTACATGCACTCAGTGGGACATGATATAACAGTGAAAATGAGCAAACTAAAGCTACAAGCAACAGCAAATTGAATAAAAGAAGGAAGTTGGAGAAGAATATATATCGTATGATTCTACTTACAGAACTTTCTTACAAACCTCAAATTGAATTAAAGAAGGAAGTCGGAGAAGAATATATATCGTATGATTCTACTTACAGAACTTTAAAGGTCAGGCAGAATTAAATCACATTGTTAAGCGATGTATCCATATAGGTAAATGCATAAAAAGAAACTTGAACATTATTATCAAGGAAGTCAGAATAGCTGGTATCTCCTTTGAGTGAAGATGATGGAGAAACGGGTTTGAATTTTGGGAATCAGTATGGGAAGAATGGCTGCTGGTAGGTTGGCACCCCATCTTTCTTATCTTGAGGGGGAGTCCTATCTTTGTTCATTTTACAGGAATTCTTTAAATTGTACATATATGTTTTATGTAGTCTGCTGGATGTATGATCAATCTTACAATTTTAAAAATGAAAGGCCTCTGATATTAACAAGGAGCTACCCTAAGTGAGGATAATAGCCTCAGAGATCCATCTTCTCCATTTTATAGAGGCAGAGACTCAAACACAGAGAGGTTAGGAGACTTACTCAAGGTCACAGAGTGTGTTCTTAGTTGAATTGGGACTAAAACAAGACATTTCATAACTCAGGGCTCTTCCATCACCTCGAAGTCTCTGGCAAGACCTCTTCCTTAGGGGAAAGCGAAGGTGGGGAACAGCCTTTAAGCCTAGGAGTTTCCTTGTTCTGTGAAAAAGAAAAAGGGCCAGCTGTCAAGCTTATATAATAATAAAAAACATATATGTACAATTTCAAGAATTCCTGTAACCCTAACTCTAACCCTAATCATAAACATTGATGATTTTATATACTTTTCAAGTGGAATTTAAAAGGATTTAGATATGCCTACAGTCATAGTGATGATTATCATAATAATGATAAATAACATTACAAAAAATAAATACCAGAAATTTCTAGCAAGGCTGTGATCTAGAGTTAGACTCGTGTTCCATCTGATTAGCAGATGGTGTGGGGATGGAGCTGGCTGGAAGCAGGGCTTGGTCTGGGAGAGGAAGGACAGGGAGCCAGGAAGTCTGCAATTTTATTGACTTATCCACCTGGCCTAGGTGAGACCCTTAGCCCTGGGACAGTCAGGAAAGAAACCTCTGCTATCTCTCTGAGAGCTTTTTTTGTTTTGTTTAGAGGTTAATTACTTCCCATTTGGGGAACTTGTGAACATTAAGAGGTGACTGGAGTGACGGGACTGAACGAGGCAGATAAGAGGCTGATTGCTTACAGAGGAGCTCCTTGGTAAAAGCCCTGCTAAGGATAAGCAGTTGTCGGTAAGATACACACAGTAAGCGGCAGCTTTCAGTGCAAAGGGGAGATTACAGAGATGGAAGACAGGCAGCTGGGGGTGGGCTTGATGAGCTGGGAGATGGATGCATTCTGAAGTAATCCTGACAGGCAGAGAGGGGGGTGATGGGAAAGATTTTTCCTCCACTCTCTTTTCCTTTAGGAAATAAATCTTTGGTGTCACGTGAATCTCAAATGCCCTGTCCCTGTGCCCTTAAGAAAAACTCATATGGATGGCACACACACAAAATATATATATAATATATATATATACACACACACACTATATATAGTACCTTTATATATATATAGTATCTATATTAGTTATATGCATACACATAGTATAGTGTGTATATATACATATACATATATTTAAGGCCGGCCCAATGTGATAAATGCCACAGCAATGTGGGGGAACCTAACAAAAAATGTGGCAGACAAATGGAACATCTAAGAGATCTTGGATGTATGTGTGAGCAACTTCCCTCCCAGCTCCCACACCTTTTCAGTCAACTGAATGCAGTTTCCCAATTCCCAGCAGCACTTGAAATGAATCTCCAACTATTATTAGATACAATTCCGTCTTTGGCATGTGCCCATTTACTTGTCTCTATTGCAAAGTCCAAGAGCTTTCCTGGAGCTCTTGCAGTAAAATGTCCCTCCCACGCTAATCACCAGGCTTAACCACGCCTCTGCACCAGGCAGCCTGCTCTGAGCACCCCAGCTTTTACAGGGTTTACTGTCTTTCTAGAGGTAGCTTCGTGTCTGTCCTATGTGACACGCAGCATATACCACCTTATATTTTTAGATACCTTCCTCTTGTTGGTCTTTGCTATCCCATTAGATAATGCATTCCTTCAGGGCAGCAGGAATTCCCTGCCAGGAATGTTCAGTGATGACTGAGTTACTACTGGTGATTGAACTGACCCCTTCTTCCCCATTCTCTTGGAGCCTTGCCCACGACTGTCACTGATCTTTCTTTGCTTTTCCCTATGGTCACAAAGCTGTGGAGGGGACCTGGGAGTCATTCACTCTCCCTAACTCAGGAGGAGGCAAGGGCTATTCAGAACATCACGGGTCTGGTAAGTTCTATACTTTTCTATGTTAGAGGGAGGTGAGAGGATGAGGGAAAGAATATTTATTAATTTATTCTGTGCCAAAGTACTTTGTCCATCCATTCTACAATGGATGGGCATTCTACATTTCTAGGGTACAGATCTTACCCACACCCTCTCACCTTTTTAAAAATTAACACATAGCATTTTAGAATCTGATATGAGAAAAATTTAATACAACTCGTTTAGCAGCTGAGGGCCAGACAATCACACAGTGGCAACATTGAACTGAAACTCACGGCCATGATTCTAAGACCAGTGTCTAATTTCCCATCTTGTAAGAAATAATTTCCAAAGTGAAAGAATGGTTACACTGTTTGACACGTCAGTCATGATGGAGATTTTAACCTTGATCTCTAGTTGTTTCTCTGTATTGTTGGCCAAGGAGTACTTACTGAGCTTTCCAAATGTCAAGTACACATACTCACGTTTTAATCCTAAGGGCACAACCGTAATTTGAAAGCTTCTGTGAAGTTCCTAAATACACTCTTACTAGCACTGAAAACTGAATAATAAAAGGGAAAAGCAAGGAAGGCCAAAAGGAAAGGAAATGGAAGAAAATAGTAGTAAAAAAAAAAAAGAACAATAACTTTCTCTAAAGTGTAAGCATATAAATTTTAAGGGATGTAAGCTATCAGTACTCAGATATGGTTCACGACATGTTCAGAAATGAGAACATTCAGGAGCAGTACATTTTATTTAAACATGAGAATTTATTGGATAAGAGAATTTAACCTTAGCTATGTCAGTGGTCTGGGGCTAGGGGATGAAGAATCAAGAGTTTTCGTTGTCTAAAAAATGTAATCCAAGAGCCAAAAAATGGATTTTCTGACTACGTTTGTCCTGCCCAACACAAACTTTCTATTAGAGCCCATGTTTTTATCAATAAGATGAGTTTGTTGATATGCTGCAATTTACATGACCTCACACATACTGGGGGTGAGGCTAGCAACATTTCATAATTTTAGGGTTTCTGTTCATCTTTTTAGGACTTATAGCCACGTAGGGGCCTCCTTTCCTGATGGGGAATTTAGAAGCTGACCATTGTCCAAAAGAAAACGTACAAAAGGGGGGAGGAGCGTGTAAAAGAAGAAATTAGGTAACCTGCCTGCAGCGTTGGATCAGCTCTTAGAACTTCTGCGTTTCATTTTTATTTTAATCGGAAGTTGTTTGGAGGTAACGGAGAAAATAGGTTCTACAGCACACACACAAACTTGATTAGCGAATTTATTCGAGATTCTGTGCTGTACATACGAGATAAAATGCAGCGACAGTCCGCAGGGAACAGGAATGTAGAAGCTACTTTCCACAGAGCAATCTCTTGGATAATGGAGTCGCCAGGAGCCCGGCCCTTGGAGCGATGGTTGAACCTCATACGAGGTCCCTCTCCGTGAACCTCCGGGATCCTCTCCTCTCTCCCCGGCTCTCCGTTCCGGTCCCTGCTCCTGGTGCCATTAATTGGAGGACAGAGGCCCTGCGGATCACCACTTCCCATTCACACCCAGTGCCCCAGCCGGTTGCACACCATTTAAAGAACCTGGTAGGTCCCTGCAGTTCAGGCCCCCAAAGCCAACTGTCTCTCTTTGCTGCTCCAACGTCTCAAACTGCCAGCCGCCCTGGGTTTTCTTTTCCTTTTTATTTTTTGCAGTTTTTGTCGCGGGTCGGGTTCGTCACCTCCGGTATGTGGGACCCGAGAGCCCTAGGCTTTCTTCTCTCCCTGGGTGGCTGGCAGAAGTCCCCTGTTCCATCCCCTGGGGGGAAGAGCGTCCCCAGGCACGTTGGCTGGATGGCTCCTCGCTTGCAGTTCGCAGTGGCAGAGGTTGCTCCGGGGAGAAGGGTCGGTGGGTCGCAGCTCCCCTCATCCGGGCAGCGACTCTCAGGCCAAAGGGCGGAGACGGGGCAGCTGGCCCCGGTGCGCATAGCCGGGTGGAGGCGCCTCACCAGGCCCTGACACCCTGCAGCGTGGCAGCCAGATGGTCCTGTGGGGTGGCGTTTGGGCCACCGGGGCCGAGGCCCGCGCCGGACAGCAGTGTGGGTGCCGTGGGGCCCGAGGGCGCGCCCGCGCAGCCATCGCCGTAGCTCGCGCCGTAGGGGCCGCCGGGGTAGCCGCTGCCGCAGCAAGAATAGGGCAACACCGGGGCGCCGTAGGGGCCGGGGAAGGCGGGCGCGCCCGGGCTCACGCAGGGTTTGCCATCCCGCACCAGCACGGGCACCGCCACCCGGCGTGGCGCCAGGGGGTGGCCGGCCAGTTCCAGCGACTTGTCCTGGCGCTGCCTTTTGCACTTATAGCGCCGGTTCTGGAACCAGATCTTGACCTGCGTGGACGTGAGCTGCAGCGCGCTGGCCAGGTGCTCGCGCTCGGGCGCCGACAGGTACCGCTGCTGCTTGAAGCGCCGCTCCAGGGCCAGCACCTGCGCCTGCGAAAAGAGCACCCGCGGCTTCCGCCGCCGCCGCGCCCTGGGCTGCTCCGGGCCGCCACCACGCCCGCCGTCGCCGCTGTCGCCAACGCCGCGCTCCGGCACCCTGGTCCCCCTGCGGAGGTGCGAGGCCACGCTCAGGCCAGGCTCTAGAGGAACAGGAAGGAACATCATCAGCGCCCAGCCTAAGGCTCATCGGAGCGATGCTTACATGTTTTCAAGAGGCCCACACTTCGCCTCGGGATCTTCACCAAGCTTTCCCCTCCCTCCTGGGACCGCTGAACCTGGACTTGGGCCCCTTTCCTCCAATCTTGTGGCTATTGTGCCCGCTGGAACATAAATTGTGACACTCTACAGCCCCCTCTGTACATGCCATTTTCCAAAAAAATAGATTTTTTTGTTTGTTTTTGGAGACAGACTCTCACTGTGTCGCTCTGGCATCACAGCAACATCAAGCCTGTTGCTCAAGCCATCCTGTTGCCCCAGCCTTCCCAATAGCTAGGACTACACACGTCCCTCGCCAAACAGGCTAGTTTTTCTATTTTTAGTAGACAGGGGAAATCTAACTCTTGCTCAGACTGGTCTCTGAACTCCATCCACCTTCCAAAGTGCTAGGATTACAGGCATGACAACCACCCCTAGGTGTCCAGAAGATAGACTCTTGATCAAGAGTCTAAGACAGCTCCATTTTTTTTAGAATGTGTGTGCAAGGCGGTTCAGGTTGGGGAAGCGTTTGCTGTGAGGATCCGTGTGGGCATGTAGTCCTATCAGATTGGGGCAGACTTTGAGCCATTTTGGGAAGTAAAGGGAAGAAAAGAAAGAGGAAGAAGAGGAGGAAAGAGAGAAAGCCAAGTTTCAAGAAAGTGGGAACTCAATGAGGCACCCTCCGTCACGTTTGCCTCTGTAGACCTGTGGCCTGGTATGGAACTTGGCTCAAAGCCCAGCAGCCAGGTTCTTGAGTGTCTCCTACCATTACCTAACTTCTGCACAACCCTTGTCTTCATGGTCATCCAGGACTCTTCCAGCACCAGGGACTCCTCCCAACTTCATGATCCAAACTGGCAAAATATGGTAACAACAAAACATTTCCTGACTCTTGGCTTGGAAATGGAGAGATAAATGAAGTTGAGGTCCACGCTGGCTTTTTTTTTTTTTTTGCAGTTTTTTTGGCTGGGGCGGGGTTTGAACCTGCCACCTCCAGTATATGGGGCCGGTGCCCTACTCCTTTCCAAAGCACGGTGGTTACAGCGCCAGCCACATTGAGGCTGGCAGGTTTGAACCCAGCCTGGGCCAGCTAAACAACAGACAAAAAATAGCCAGGCGTTGTGGCAGGTGCCTGTAGTCCCAGCCACCTGGGAGGCTGAGGCAAGAGAATCACTTAAGCCCAAGAGTTGGAGGTTGCTGTGAGCTAAGACAGTACGGGCCTCTACAGAAGGCAACAAAATGAAACTGTCTCAAAAAAAAAAAAAAAAAAATGGATTTGTTTTCAAAGGACAGTAATTTTCTTTTTGTTTAGTCCTTTTCCTCCAAGCAACTCCTGACAGCAGAAACCAGGCCTGAATCCCAACAAGATGTAGCCTTTTCTTCCATCTTCTCACTTCTCTCCGGTCTGTTTTATCCTATCCGGAAGGTTTGGTAGAAAGCAAATGCATAATTTTAAGGAAAACTCAACCCAGGAGAAAACCAGGAGCATGGAGTGGGTGCAGGTACTCAGTGGCGTGGGGCAGGACACTCCTAATTAAAGCACTTGTGGACTGGAACCCCACTTTTTCCCTAGAGATGCTGGAATAATCTCCCGGGGAATGGAGCTGTTTGTATTTATGATTGGAAGAAAGCAACAGTTCCTTCAAAGATGCCTGCACTTAGCGAAACTGGAAAAGAGGAAAAATACTGACTCGGTCTTGTTTTCTTAGCACCTTACAAAGAACAGCCCACCTTCAGTGATTGTGTGTGGAGAGCAGGGCCGTATTTGAAAGTCACTGACCACTGGGGCTGAAGAGTGGTCAAAGCATCCCAGAACGGTCCAGCATCCTGGCACTCCAGGCCTCATTGGGAGATCTTCAGCCCAGCCTCCTTGAAGGCAAGGTTAGTTGGCTGGGGGCCATGAGGCTGTGAAGCCCACCAGAAGGGTCCCTTTTGGCTGCCAGGTGCCACTGGGGCCCTGGGCTCAGTATCAGGACCCGGGCACCCCTCCTTGGCTTCCAGCAGCAGCAGAAGAGAGGCGGCTGCCCAGAGGTTTGGTTTTCACTGGAGGGAGAAGGCTCAGTTTGCCTTTGGCTGCAAGGCAACAAACTATGGTGGTCTTAGGAGTGTGACCTTTTATCAGTAAAGCCAAAATGGTTGTCGTTGGCCGAGCAGGCCGAGGTTTTAGAGTCTCCTACAGAAGACCCACCATCTCCTTCCTGAACATAGCAAAGTTGATGCTCTCCAAGCTTAAGGAGTTAGTGAATAACCAGCCTGCATGTTAGCTAATAACTCCGATCCAGCCTCTATGTTATTGGATTTGTTTGCCCCTGGAATGGAGATGCCATGGCACCCAGCAGAGGAAGCTGCCCTGCCAGGCTCTGACAATGCCCACCCGGGTGCAGAGGGCTGGCAAGAGGACAGCTTCCCTGTGTTGATGGCTCCTGATTTTTTGCAGACGACTCGGAATAGGGAGAGACTAGGAGGCGGCAGGGGAGGGTGGTGTGATGGAGCGCAGCTAAAGTCCTGTTTCACAGTGGAGATGGGAAGCTGGAGGTTCTGGGGACCGCGCAGCGAGCTGAGCGATGTGTGCCTGGATGACAGGAGCTGCGGGGGGGCACAGGGAACCCGCAAGTTCCAGGGCATCATTTACATTAGGGACCTAAAAACCTCCCTTGGTGTCGGGAGGGAGTGGAAGTGGGGGCGAGAGGCTTTTGCCTCCTTAAATGAGGCAAAACGGGGAGACGATCTCAGACCCTGGAGACTGGGAAACGCTTTTTCCCCCACGCACCTGTAACCACCCCCCGCAACTCCCCCGCAGGAGGCACGACCTGGGCGCTTACTCACGTGGCCCCTCCACCCTTTCCGCGTCCATCTCCGTAACCGCCTCACACTGACCCCCAGGCGGCTCCGATCCGTCTTCCCTCCTGTCGCCGCCGCCGCCGCCACCAAGGGCGTTGTGAGTCTCTGACCTTTGGGGCTCTGAGTTCGTTCGCAGATACGGGCACTTTTCCAGGTTCCCCCGCAGTTCCCGGTGCGGCGAAGCCGCGGGGCCGCCCTGCTCGCGCTCCAGCCGCAGGATGTCGTGGACGGAGAAGGGGGTGGTGGCCACCGGGCTCAGCAGCATCCCCGCGGCGGACTGGGGGCCCCAACAGCTCCCGGGCCCCGCGTAGAGCGGCTCCCTGAACGTCCGGTCTTGTGGCTGCAGGCCCCGCGGACAGAGCCAAGCCTAGGTCAGACACCTAGAGTCCGGGACCCCGCCTTCCTCGGGGCCATCCTGCGGGGCTGGACGACGAGACCGGCGCACCCCATTGGTTCCTGCAGAAGCCACGTGCTGCTCCTGCACCTTCCTCCGCGTGCGCTTCCTTCCCGCGCCTTCTCACCCTCCCCACCCCCAGGCGCCCTCCTGGACGGCGCGGTTTGCATTGACAGTTCTCAAAAGCAAAGAAAACGTGCTGACGGTGCTGCGCGCGGCTCCAACCTGCGTCAATACGGTACCAGCGGGAACTTCCAAGGTCAAACCCGGGTCCACAGGGAACCCCCCCACCCGCCTGGGACGCGCGGGGCTGGGGACGGAGGCCTCTCTGTGCCACCCCAGCTGGTCCATCTGCCCGGCTTCAGCTCAACCCTCCTCTCAGGCGGCCGGGGAAAGCCGAGGGCGGGACCGCTGGGCACCGGCGGGGCCGTCTCAGGGGCGCAGAGGCCGGACCGTGGAGCGCCGGCGCGTCTTGACTCTCCAGGGGCTGTATTGAGGCGGAAACGTCTCGTTTTGCGCCCAGTCCAAGTCCGCGAACTCCAGACTCGTTCACCGCTTCCAGAAGCGCCACTTCTGCCCTGGGAGCGAAGAAGGGGTGTGGGGCTACATTCGGGGAGCTCTGGTCTCATGGAGGGCTCGGTGCGTGGTTGGGGGCGGGGAAGTGATTCGCCCGCGCGGAGGTGCCGGAGAGCGGTTCGCCTCGGCCCCAGGGCCTTCGCTTCCTGCCTTTCACCTTCTTCAAAGCTGATTGCTCCGAGTGTTAGTTCGTGAACAAACGCGGTTTTGACCAGCGTTAGGTGTCCAGGAGGACGCCTTGGTCACTAGAGGCGTCCAGTGAACGGAGGCAGTGAGGTGCAATGGTCAGGAACGTGGGGGAGGGGCAACAAATCCGGCCCTTGATCTGGAACTTAAGCTTGGGTTTTGGGGCAAAGCATTGACTTTTCGCTAAGCACTCCCTGCTCATCATGGGATGAGTGGGAGAATTAAGTGAGATCCTGTGTATGAAACCAGCAACAGATGTCCATTGTTGTTCTTACACAGGCTAGATGGATGACGAAAACATGACTTAGTGTCATCAGCACACAATCCAAGGAGCTTTGTAACTTCAAAAAAATCAAAATGGGATCTAATGGTGACCCTATGCGTATATAAGTCATCTTACGAGGCCTTGTAAGGCATATAAGACACAAAGATAAACATCACGCATCGGGAACTTCCAGGAGTATCCGGTTCAGTGGGGGAGGGGTGCTGGGAGAGGGAAGACGCGGACTTTTATCTGCTGGACTGTCATTAATGTGCTTCATTTTGCTCACTCAATAAAAAGTAGCATTTTTATTTACAATGACATTTTTATCATCAAAATGTATAATGTGAATCTAGTTATCATATTTAAGAGATGGTTGATCACTGGTGCATCTTTTTTCTGCTGCCACATGGTAAGTACACGTGTGTCACTCACACACCTTAGCACAGGCCCTGCCCCAGAACACCATTAATTCTCCCAGACACTCTTTTGCAATTTGTTTTTTTCACTTAATGCCATACCTTGGAAATCACATTCTCTTGGTTCGAAGGGATCATCCTTATTCTTTGCTACAGTGACCTAGTATCCCCTTGCAAGAATGTGCCATGGTTTATTCAACCACCGTCTGTGAATGAGCATTTATATTTTTCTAGTATTTCACAATAACAAACAATAATGAGATTTGTGTTTTGTTATTGTTAAAGGTGTGTCTTCAGAGTATATTCTTGGAAGTGGGACAGTCAGTCAAAAGTGGGACCGACTAAGCTGGGCCGAGTACGTCATGCTCCTAGTCCTAGCACTTTGAGATGCTGAGGCAGGTAGATTGCTTGAGTTCAGGAATTCAAGACCAGCCCGAGCAAGAGTGAGACCCCATCTCTACTAAAAATAGAAAAACTAGCAGGGCACTGTGATGGGCACCTACAGTCCCCACTACTTGGTAGGCTGAAGCAAGAGGATTGCTCAAGTCCAAGAGTTTGAGGCTCCTGTGAGCTATGATGCCACCTCACTCTACCCAGGGTGGCAGAGTGAGTCTCTGTCTCAAAAATAAATAAATAGTAAATGTGTACATAATTTTTTTTGGTGTCGGTCCTTCCAGAATGGTTGTACAGGTTTTGCATTCCACCAGCATTATATGGGAATGTAACCAGGTAACCAGGCCAGGATGGGCGGATTGCTGAAACTCAGGGCATTATGGTGGACGCCTGTAGTCCCAGCTACTTAGGAGGCTGAGACAGGAGAATCACTTGAGTCCAGGAGTTTCAAGTTGCTGTGAGCTGTGATGTCACAACACTCTATAAAGGGCAACAAAGTGATACTTTGTCTCAAAAAAAAAAAAAAATACATAGTCATACCTTTTAATTTTCACCAATCTAATAATAAGTGGGAAACAAAATCTCAGTATTGTTTTTAATTTGCATTTCTCTTATTACGAGTGAGGTAGAACATTTTTTGTATGTTTAAGGGATATATACGTATGTGTATATAGGCATCCATATACATGCATAATACACATAAAAACACATATACAAACCTAAATTGTCTCTTTCTGATATTTTAATCAGTTTTTAAGTTTTCTGTGTCAATGATTTTGGTTTTATGGACTATTTATTGTAAATATTGTCTGCCCATCTGCTAGTTGTCTTTTGGCTATTTTTTATAGTGCTTTTTGTCAAGCATTTTAAACAGGTAGTCACATGCCTTATTCCTCTGTCACCTCTGGATTTAAGTTGAAAAACTTTTCCCTGCGTTGAGGTTAAAATCACGTGTATTTTCTTCTAGTATTTGTATGGTGTCTTTGCTTCCATTCGAGTGAATTCAAGTATATGATGTGAAGTAAGAATCTAATATTGTCTTTTTTCCAAATGGCAATGCTGGGGCCATTTTAAGGGCTTATCTGCATGGATTTCAGGGGCCTCTCTTTGAAGTGCTGAAAATCAGTGCAATTTCTCAGGATCAGGGGAAGAGCATGGGTGGAGTGGAGAGCAGAGCGGTTGTTTTTATAAAAAAAAAAAAAAATTAACCATTTAAAGGGAAAAAAACATGCACTCTACCGCTTGCTTAGTAGGCTTCTCAATGTCTCCACATCGCCTCCCCTGGACCCCCTCCCTGGCTTCTGGACTTTGGAAGATGCACACAGTTCATTCCAGCACCTCCAGAGTGCAGAATGAGAGAGACCATGTCCCTGGCCTGGCGGTGGCCAGGGCTTCCCTCCTCTGGGCCTGCCCTCTGGTGTTTGGGGAGCTGCGCAGGGTGGGGATGCTGCCAGGCGACACTTATCTGCGCCCAGCTCTGCTTCAATTAACATTCCATGGCTCAGCCACCACCCCTCAGAGTTCCAACAAAACCCTGGAAAAATAAACTAGGCCCCAGCAGCTCCGGTGTGTGTGTGTGTGTGTGTGTGTGTCTGTCTGTCTGTGTGTGTGGAGGCAGAGACCCAGCTCAAATAAACAGAGAGGCCCAGAGATGCCTTGTGGAGGGTCACAGTTCTCTGCGGGTTCGGTTAGCCAAGGAGCAGCTGACTCCAGCCATCCTGCGTCACTGGCAGATACCAACTCCACTGTTACTCAGTACACCGGTAGTTGGCGGTCTTGCCGAGCCCCAGCAGTATCTCCCAAGCCCGGGATACAATCAAGCTCACTGCTGCATCCTCAGAGTCCACAGGAGAGTTTCAACATACAGCCTGTGACCTTGAGGGTCAGACAGACCCTTTCTAAGCTGTTTGTGGTGTCCGATGCATCGCTCAGCTCAGGCTTCTATGATCTCACTGATGTCCCTTGCAGATAAGTAGGGCCCACGTCATTCTCTCCATTCCAGGGATGGGATGTCGAGGTGTAGAGGGGTCTCATAACTTGTTTATAGCCATTTTCCCAGGGAGGGGCAGATGACAGGTCTGCCCCTCAGGGATTGGGGGAGGGATGTGCTGAGCCCATGGCTTCAAGTTGTGCCTTCCTTAAGAGATTACCAACCTGCAAATTGCTATTTAGTACCATTATTGTTATTCTTTGCAAATGTAAAAGATGCCAACAGGTTCTTAAACATAGCTTGAATACAGGTCCACCGCTTAACTGACTGTGGGTAGGATGTCTACAGTGGATAACATTCTAAATTAATCTTTCTACCAAAAAAGCTACTGTGGGGAGCTGGGGCTGAAGGAACTGCTGGGGCCCTGTTCTGCTCTCTCCCCAGTGGCCACTGTCCATGGACATGTGACAATGGCAAGGGAGGGGGAGCAACTTCATGGACAAAGATGGGGCAGACAAGCACAGCCGGAGTGCTGTTGTTTGGTGTCATGTAGATAAATTATGCTGATAACCAAGTATGTTTCCCCTACCACCTCTTCCCCAGACAGTCTGACGCTGGGTGGAAGCATTCAAGAGCAGGATGGCTCATTTAAAAGCCCACCCAGGGAAGGGTTCATGTTTTGAGCAGGTCCACTTTTTTTAAGAGTATTAAGCCCAGAAGGCCCTCCCTGTACTGGAGAGCCTCTCATCTCATCCAGCTTCCCTGGGCAGGACTTTCTCAGGCTTACACTGTCACTTGGGTTTCTCTTCAGACCAGGCTTGGAGTGGACCTGTGATTAGAGCATGCAGGGAATGTCTGGGGAAGGGTAGAGGGCAGGAGGGAACACATTTATCTCCAGGGAAGCTGTTAATCCATTCTCTTTTCCCAAATCCTGGGAAAAGGTTACAGAAACAAGGATTTTAAGAAAAGGGTGCAAAATGTTGGCCTCACATGGACTGTTCAATATCCAAATCTTCAGAATTTTACTTTATATTCCTTTTTGATCTCTCTGAGGGTCTGGGAACAGAGAAAGGAAGGAAGGCCCTGAAACTGTGCTTGTTTAAATACACAGGAGAGAGTGTCAAACCAAGTTTACATAGAGAATGAGGCTCCCAGTCCTAACAATAATTGTCACTTTCTAATTCTCAGGAGGCTCCCTGCATCAAAAGTTAATATTTGGCTATTAATTTACTCAATGTTAGGCATTATTTTTATCAATTATCCTGCTCATCTTTGCAGACAGGCCTGAGAAATCAAATAATGTGGCTGGGAGCGTATCTTTAGAAGCAAAAGGATTCTGCTTGGCTAGGAATGCTGGATTCTGCACCAGGCCTCCTAGGCATGAGTTAGGCATCTGTAGGATATCAGTTTTTGGCATTTCTTGCCTTATCTAGCTCCCCACAACCCCAGCCAAGTAGCCGTTAATAAACATAGTTGGTTTAGTAACCATTCACTAAAATTTAGAGGACTGGGGGAGTCCCTGTGGCTCAGAAGGGTAGGGCACTAGCCCCATTTGCAGGAGGTGGCAGGTTCAAACCCAGCCCCAACCAAAAATGGCAAAAAAAATAAAATAAAATAAAAAAAAATAAAATAAAATTTAGAGCACTGCCTTTCCACTTTGAATAAAGTGTGAACTAACTATTTGTAGTAGGTAATAATTCAGTGTTTACCAGGCTCTGTGCTTTCCACAGGCTTTTTTCATGTATGTGTACAAGGCATTACCTATAGCACTGTTCTTTTCTTCTAGAAAGCTCTTCATGACTCCTCAGGTCTTTCCTTGGTCACCTTGGGTCACCTTGATTTCTTGACTTAAGGGAGCTGAGTGGGGTGGAGGAGGGGCAGAAAATAATAAATATAACATGTAGGTAAATTTCACAGCATTTGGTATGGGATGTGAGTAAGGGGTAAGGGGGTCAGGCCTGCCTCCGTGTGCACGTGCAGGTGGGCAACTGTGATTTTAAGAAGGGATGTTGGAAGAAGCCCAAGTGCCCATCGACCCACGAATGGACTAGCAAATTGTGGTACATGTATACCATGGAATACTATGCAGCCTTAAAGAAAGATGGAGACTTTACCTCTTTCATGTTTACCTGGATCGAGCTGCAACATATTCTTCTTAGCAATTTGTCTCAGGAATAGAAGAAAATGTATCCAATGTAATCAGCCCTACTATGAAGCTAAGTTATAGCTTTCACATGAAGGCTATAACCCAACTATAGCACAAGACTATGGGGAAAGGTCCAAGGAAGGAGAAGGGAGGGGGTAGGTTTTGGTAGAGGGAGGGTAATGGGTGGGGCCACATCTATGGTGCACCTTATAATGGGTACAGGCGATTGCACTAATGTACACAGCTATGATTTAACAATAAATAAAAAAAAAAAAAAACTAAAAAAAAAACAAAGTGAGGATGTATGGGAATTTATTTTTACACTCTCTAAAAGCCATACACTAGCAAGAGAGTATAGCACTATTCTTCCCTGTTGAGGAAAGAAACGTTTTCTCAGGGCTGGTGGAACTTTCACTCCACATGTGGACTATCTGGGCCAGATGTGTATCTCAGCAAGGAAGGTGGTAGGCACTAAGGAATCTGCAACTTCCCACTTGTGCAGGCTCATTGGCTCCTGTTTTGTATAGCTGCTCTGAGCAAATAAATTTCTTTGTATTTTACCTTCAAACAAAATCCTACACTTGTTATCTTTAGCTGTGTGTCACTCTTTCCAGTGATAGCAGACTCATTGTAATGCTCCAGCCACAAGCCACGATATTAAAAGGCAGAGCGCACAATAGGACTCTGCCCCGGTTGACTCACAGGGCAACTAGGATGAAGCCACTGACGCCAATCAAAACGTGCTTGGCAGGAGAGATGAAATTTACATGAATAGAGCTTTGTTCATTCTCATAAATGCAAATAAGCATATTGGTAACATGTTTATCATTTTTATTTTGAGACTTAGCACTTGAAAAGATTGCCTAGAAATCCCTGTCAAGTGAGTTAATTACTGACGTCCCCAAATGACCTCAGAAGAAAGCAATTTTTCTTCACATGCAGTCTCACAGCATTGACTCTGGGAACCATAGGCTGGTGAGGTAGATACAAGAATAAATGGGAAACTTCGCAGCCAACAGCCATGTCTTCAAGGAAAACATATGAAAATAAAATATCTCAGTAACAATTTTTAGCTAAGTTAGATGAGTTCTTATTTAACACATACAATATCAATAAAAATCAATTTTAATTCACTCATCTACCATGGTTATAGTGTTCTAGATTAAACTGACAGCGCATGTGGCCCAGTTACTTAGTTAAATTGAAACAAATTATCAGCTGAGATACTGCAGCCTAATGCAATATTTCACTCTCCCCATCAGCTGTTCACACATTTCCCTCTCTGTAATGCTAATTCAGTATCTAACCAAACCATATTTCCAGGTAGCAACTCTCAATTGTGGAACTGCTATTTCTTGACTAAGATTTCTATAAATCACAAACTCTACTACTTTCCAAGTCAGATGTTTAATTAAATTTCAAGGCAGTCTGCTACTTTTCCAAACCCATGTGTGATTAGTTCACCGGCCATTTCTTCCTTTTGATATTGCTTCCAGGATTCAAGAGGTCCTACTCTGATCTCTTTCCCTTAGGGAATAATGGACAGAGTTCAGATTCGAAAGCAATGATGGTCCCCCAATTTCCCCTAAATTATAGGTTTAAACATTCTGACAATAAAAGAAATACATGGTCACATAGACTGAAAAGCATCTCTGACACTGCAATCAAGAAGAAAGACGCTCTTCAAAAACAAACTGTGATGTATTCTCATTTGATTTATAGATAGATATACCAAGAAAGAGACAGGCAGATGTTTGCTTTGTTTGAAGAAAAGTGGGATCAATTTATGTATGAAATCTTCTAATTTCATTCATTATTTTACTGTGATCATTTAATGTTGACACCAGTCATTCCAAAGCATTTTATTGTTTTCATACTCCCGATTATTGTTTTCTTATCCTTTGTTCAACCATTTCTCTGTAATTAGATAAATTTATCTGTCATAGTTCATGTTATACAAATGTCCTTGTATATAAATATTTGTGACTTCTACTGTAATTTTTTCACAATATCATCATTGAAGTAAATTTCCTAAAATGAAAATAAATATTTCTGAATTTGTTTTCTAATTATTTTGACTTATTTATACCTTTGCCAGCATCACAGCAGAACAATATTTTCTTCAACATCATTTTGGCATTTTGTATACCATTATTTTAGGTAATTGATAAGGTCAATTATCTTTTTTAAGTTTGTACAAATATGATAGTGTAGATCATATTTTGTCAATACTCATATTTGCATTGTGATTATAAGTCACACATTTGATTTTTCACATATGAACATACTATCTTCTATACAGCAAATAATTTTTAATCCTTTCCTATTGAGTTTTGATTTCTTCTTTTTGATTTTTTTTTTTCTTTTTTTTTGCAGTTTTGGCCAGAGCTGGGTCTGAACCCACCACCTCCGGCATACGGGGCCAGCACCCTACCCCTTTGAGCCACAGGCACCGCCCTTCTTTTTGATTTTTAAAAGCACCCTAACTCATTCTATGAAGCTAGAATATGACAGGATACCAAAGCCAGGAAAAGATAGGAAAAGATATACACACACAAAGAAAACTATGCTGTAATGTTCCTTGGAATATAGACACAAAAATCTTCAAGAAAATAGTAGCAAACCAAATTCAATAACACATAAAAAAGAATCATCTACCATGATCAAGTTGGCTTCATCATAGGAATACAAGGATGATTCAACCTACTGTAAATCAATAAATGATTCACGGTATAAACAGAAACAAAAATAAAAACCATACATTCACCCCAATAGAGGCAGAAAACACATCAACAAAATTCTGCACCATTTCATGATAAAAATCCTAAACAAACTAGGAATAGAAGAAACGTATCTTAAAATTATAAAAGCCATATGTGACAAAACCACAGCCAACATCATGTGAAATATGAAAAAGTTGAAAGCATTGGCCCTAAGAACTAGAAAAAGACAAGGGTGCCCACTGTCATCACTTTTCTTTTTTTTTTTTTTTTAGAGACAGAGTCTCATTTTGTCACACTCGGTAGAGTGCTGTGGCATCACAGTTCACAGCAACCTCCAGTTCTTGGGCTTGAGTGATTCTCTTGCCTCAGCCTCCCAAGTAGCTGGGACTACAGGCGTTGACCACATCACCTGGCTATTTTTTGTTTGCATTTTGGCCAGAGCCAGGTTTGAACCTGCCACCCTCAGTATATTGAGCTGGCCCCCTTCCCCCTGAGTCACTTTTCTTCAATATAGTGCTGGAAGTCCTAGCGAGAGGAATCAGACAAAAAAATAAAAAATGAAATAAAGGTATATATACCAGGAAAGAGGAAGTCAAACTATTGCTTTTTGCTGTTAGATTTCCCTTGTAACTAGAAAACTCTAGGCCTGCACCCAGAGACCTGTGGATTGATAAATATATTCAGCAACGTTCATGTTACAAAATCAATGTATGTAAATCAGTAGCATTCCTACACCCAGTAATAGTAAAGCTGAGAGGCAACTCAAAGACTCAACACCATTCACAATAGCTACAAAGTAAATAAACTACTTCAGAGTACAGTTATCCAAGGAGGTGAAAGATCTCTACAAGGAGAATCACCGAGGAAGGGAGTTGCAGATGATGCCTACAAACGGAAGAACATACTTTGCTAACGGATCGGTAGAGTCAGCATTGCTAACATGCCCATGCTGTTCAAAGAGATTTACATATTCTGTGCAACTCCCCCCCCTCAAGATACCAACAGCATATTGCACAGAGCTAGAAAAAAATAATTCTACACTTCATTTGGAGCTCAAAAAGAACCCAAGGAACCAAAACAATCTTAAACTAAAACAATAAATTTGGAGGCATATCATTACCAGAGTTGAAACTATACTACAAGGCTGTAGTTAACAAAAAAGTATGGTAGTGGCACAAAAATAGAGACATAGATCAATGGATTAATGGATCAATAGATTGAATAGAGAATTCAGGTACAAAACGATCTATTTACAGCCAGACGGTCTTTTATAAGGCAGACAACAACTCACATCTGGGAAAAGAAGCTCTATTCGATCCAAACAGTACTGGGAAAACTGGATAGCCATATGTAGAAGAATCAAACAGGACCCCCATCTGTCAACATGCTCAAATATTAACTCAAGATGGATAAAAGACGTAAATGCATGGCATGAAATCATAAGTATTCTAGAAGAAAATGTAAAGAAAACTTCTAGACATTAGTCTAGGAAAGAATTTATGACTGAGACTACAATGACAATTATAGCAACAACAAAATTACATGAATAGGATTTGATTAATTTAAAAACTTCTGTACAGCTAAGGAAATAACCAACAGAGCAAATAGAAAATCCACAGAATAGAAAAAAAAATATTCACACTCTATACATCCAGTGAGGGGTAATATGTAGAATTTACAAAGAAGTCAAACACATCAGCAAGAAAAAAACCCAACTCATTAAAAAGTAAGCAGAGGCATGAAAAGAAGCTTTTCAAGTAAAAATAGACAAATGGCCAAAACACGTATAAAAAAGTCTCTGCATCACTAATCATCAGGGAAATGCAGATTAAAACCATAATAAGATATCACCTTACTCTTGTTAAAATGGTTTTTATTTAAAATTCCAAAAATAACATATGCTGGCATGGTTGCCGAGAGAAAGGGAGGTTTATCCAGTGTTGGTGGGACTACAAATCAGCACAATGTCTTTGGAAAATAGCATGGTGATATCTCAAAGATCTGCCATTCAATCCAGTAATGCCACTCCTGCGTATCTGCCCAAAGGAAGAGAAAGCATTTTATCACAAAGACATCTGCTCTCAAATATTTATTGCAACGTAACCAGAATTGTAACTATGATGAAATGGAATCCCCCAAACGTCTGTAAAGTCATGAGAGGATCGACAAATCTGGTATATGTATACTATGAAGTATTTTGTGACAATTTGGATAAAATTTGGGACCATTATCCTAACTGAAATATCCCAAGACTGAAGAAATAGACACCATATGTGTTTGCCATTAAACTGGGATTAACCGATGAGCACGCATGTGCACAGAGGAATGTGACATTTGTGGACGTCAAGCTGTGGGCCGGGGGGAGTCAGGGAGGTGCGGACACCCATCTCACAGGTACAGTGAACACTACCTGAGGGCTGGGCACATTTACGGCCATGACTGAAGCATTGTAAAAGTGCTCCCTATAATCAGAAAACATATGTTTTCTGGAAATCTAAAAAATTTAAAAGAAAAGTCACAGGGTAATGAAGTAAGGCAATGAAGTTGGAAGATTAAAACTAAGTTTATATATGTGGAATATATCTCATCTAGAAAACAGGTGGTGATGGTGGTGGTAGTGACAGTATGCGTGTGTATGCATTTTAATGGTCCTCTTAACAAATATAATCTGAAAGTTATGATTTTTCAGTCCAGGATAGTGTATGATTGGTTTCACAATCTGCATAAGTGTAAGAAGAAAACATGAGACAGTATAAGTAACATTTTAGCAGAGGAAAAAAAACAAAAAACTTCATATACTATTACTATTAAGTATTTTATTTGCTATAATGTTTTAATTTGAGGACATTGTAGTATAGAAAAAAGATACATATTTTATCTAGTAAAATTTAGTCATCATTTTCTTTATAATTTTATGTATTTACTTGTTCAGGGATTTTGCCTTTTTAATTTTCTTTCAAATTTACTTAAGATATGTTTAACTAGTTTAAGAATCTAGATTTAGAAATATTAGTCAGATTGACCCTAAACTATATGTATTTGTATGTGTGTTTGTTACTTTGCTCTACTTTATAAGTTAATATAATAGAAAAGCCTTAGTAGCCTAAGATGGTGCAAATTACATTTATTATGTCTTTAGGAGACGGAGGAGATGGGAAAAAAAATTTTAAGTAAATACTATTGAAAGTTCAGAAAATCTGTAGAGTATCTAAGTATCTAAGAGTATCTAAGACATGGTATCTTATTATTATTATATTTATATTATTTATATAAATATAAAAGTATTTCTTTTATTCTTATGTCAGATACAAAATTGTCTGAGGTTAAGAAGAAGGGTTTGCCATAGGTGGGAGAAAGTCAGTGGGTGTTTTATCCATTAATAAAGATGAATTTATCTCAACTGACAGGGTAAAAATATGTTAAACTGTACTCTAAGTAGAGTCTTTCAAGGTTAGTGTTTCCAAGCGTCTACAGGAAAGGCAGATCACTTAAAAAATGAAGCTTGAAAATCTGTATTAGTAGTGACATCTGTCATGCTGTCAAAATACATCTTTTAAAATTCTGTTTGAGGTTATCACCAAAGCCACTTAACAGCTTGGTGCTGAATACTCTTTACTGTGGCTACAACTTTTAATTTCATGACAATGCACAAAATTCTGACTTTTTAGGTGACATTTTTCTCCTCCTTTTTAAAAACAACAGTTGGTCAGCGACTAAAGCTCAATGACATTTATCAGCTACCTAATTAAAATGTAGACACTTTTATAATAATTGCAAATGTGACCTTCATTTGTGTATTTTTGCTTGCTAGCATGTTTAGCCAAATGTCACAAAGAACCCTAATCCATTCTTTCCCATAATGTTTAATTATATCATATTGAAAATGTTCATTCTTTGGTTACCATAGTGTATGAAAGCAAACTGCTTCCCTAGAGAGTGGAGAGCTATAGTTCCAATACCCTTATGAGTAGGGATTGAAAGACTGTGTCTACAAGATGCCACAACAGCTAGCTGAAAAGTGAAAATTTGCTCAATTATACCAAGTTGATTTGCTTTCATGATGACAAACAATATTTCTATTTTTTTCTCTATAAAAACTAGGTTTTATTGACAAGGGATTGGTTGTTTGCGTTCTGTAAAAATACCCAAGTCTCTACTCTCACCTTCAGACCTGTATAATTAATTGCCTACTTGAAACCCCTTGGATGTTCCACAGGTATTAGCAACGTTACCCCAACCTCCGTAAATGCCAAGCTCTACCTTCTCCATACTCATAAGCATTGCTAATTAGCCTTCTCTTCTCTTAATTTTTCCCCAGACCCTTCCAGCTCATGCTTCACAATTTCCCAAAAGTGATGTTCATGACATTGGTATGTGTCTGCCCCAAACCCTGCCATCTTTCCTTAACCTTTCGGAGAAAGCAGAATTTTCTTCTAAGAGAAAAGACCCTAGGTAGCGAGTTGTCCACATCCATGTATCCTATTTTCTGTCTCCCTTGTCTCAAGTTTTAATCCCTCAGTAATGATTATCTGTGGTTTCTCAGAGGCATCAAACCACATCTTCTCTCCAGCCCATGCACTTGCGTTTTCCTAGTCCTATCATTTGTTCATCATGAAACCCTTAATATTTATAAAAATATAATATTGGTGGTTTTCTGCTTAGGTACAACAAAACTAAAAATTAAGAAAGCATTTTATCCTGATTTATGAAATATAATTTTAATTTAATACATATTTAGTATATGTATGTTTTAATTACATATTTAAAATATTATATGCCACACCTATTAATATTTTTTCTATGTTAATTATAAAATTCTACTTTGTGGAGAAATCTTTGAGACTAGTTATAATTGTATAAACAAAAAACGAATTCTATGATGTTATCATACTTTCCTAAAATTTTTTCTACCTCAAAAATTAATAAATATTCTAATATAAAATCAGAGCCTTAGGTGAACTCAAGTATTTGAGAGAATTGATCTGTGAAATAGAGGTTAGATATAATTTTTGAGTTTAGAAAGTAATTTTGAAGATAAGTATGTGGTTTAAAATCTAATCTTTTTTAGGAATATTTGGGAATAAGTTGCATTATTCCCTAATATTACGCTATTGTTTGTTAAACAGCTGAGCTGAGTTTAATATTTTCATTGGAGGTAGTAAATTTTGCGCACTAGAACACACATTTTGTCAATTCATTATTCTTTAGTCAATAAACTATTAAAATATATATTTTTTCAAATGAATGTATCAAACATATTGTAAAAAAAATAAATTCTTATTTATATTTAATTCTGTTAATTCTTTTTATTTGATAGAGTTTAACTACATAAACTGCAGACTATGTTTTAAAAGTAGGAAATTGGAGCATTTTTTACTTGGGTATTTTCTGGTATATGATGACACTGAATTTTCATAGATGAAAGAAAAAGACTTCAAAGCTATATATCAGTAGTTTACTCTAAGTTTCTCATCTTAAGCAAGGAAATGTATACTATTGTTGTTGAAAAATTATCCTGATGGGTGAAGACAACAGATTAAAGATATAAAATTTTAATAATATGCACATTTCAACCACTTAAAAAAATAACCTAAAATACAATAATAGTAACTTAAATTTTCAGAATTTCATAAAACTGGGAAGGAATTCTATAGAGTTGTTTAAAGCACAGGATGGTAAGTGGTAATTATACAGCTGCCCATTATTTCTGCAGTAAAGTATATGATTTTACTGATGCTTTCTTCATTCGATACACTTCATCCTGTAATTTACATTATTGGATGTAAAAATATTTCCAACTATTTAATTTCTTACTCCTCAAACCTATTGACTTCAAGTTCAAATTTCAACTCTGTTGTACATTGTCTATCTGACTTTCAATAAATTACTCAATCTCACTAATCCTCTGTAAAACAACTTTACACTAGTTGTTCTGAAAATTGAGATAACATGGTTGTTGAGTCCCTCGGTACAAAATAGGAAGGATTTTAGCAGGATCATTAATTTTAATATTTGTTCTAAATCTAATACGGCTACTACAACTTGGAATTGAAAGCAATGTGTATCACATTTATTGACTCTTTAATGTAATACGTAACTATTTCTTATCATCCTTTTTTTGTTTCGGAGAACAGTACAGAGCCCTTTGTACCAGTTAACTAACACTTTGGGGGGAAGTGATAGTTTTTACATTGTAATTTTAGAAAGAAGTTATTAAGCCACTAGATTTTAGGGGAGATTTTAATGGTAAATTTTGGTCATAAAGTGATCTAATATACACTAGTGGGAGTTCTTCTGATGAAATCTGAAGTTTACTTCTCTTCATAAATGTTCTCTTCACATTTAAAATAATTTTTTTTTTTAGAACTAAAAGATAAAAATGACACCTGACAGATATAAATTTTTGTCTGTCTCTATGAAGAGAAATTTAATCTGGCCATGAGGTGTTTTTAAGAAGTTGTATTAAGAAATGGGTTTTTCCTTTTTTTTTTTTTTTTGCATAATGTATGAAATGGTAGTTTTGTTTGATTTTGTTTTAAAGCACATATTTGTACTTTCTCTTTTTCACCTGGATATTGAGAAAAAGGATATACATTGATACACAGAATGATTTGAGAATGAGCCAGAAAAGTCATCAAATTAATTTACAAAACTCCTTATAAATTTAACAAAGAGACAACTAAAATTGTGCATAATAATTTCAATTAAGTTCCAAAACAGTCTTTTTTTTTTTTTTTTAAATTTAGTTGCTTTGGAATTCACCATTCTTCAACTTCATATCAAAATATCTCTTCCAAAATATAGAAAAAGAAGAAATATTACCCAACACATTCTATGAAGCAAACATCACCTTGATCCCCAAACCAGGGAAAGACCCAACAAGAAAAGAAAATTATAGACCAATATCACTAATGAATATAGATGCTAAAATA
>CAUYPK010053951.1:0-14009 GCA_963574355.1 Loris lydekkerianus | reverse complement strand
GTTTCTCTTATAAATTGAGGTGCATTCTGGTTGGATGCATAGATATTATTAATTGAAATCTCATCATATTGAGTAATACCTGTAACAAATATGAAGTGACCATTCTTATCCTTCCTTACTTTTGTTGGTTTAAAGCCTATTATAATTGCAAATAGAGGAAAATCCTCTTCAACCCACCTGGCCCTACCCACAGTCCCAGCTCATAAGGGAGACTTCTGATTGGATGTTTGTGTGTGGAGATCATCTGCTGCTGATATACTGGCTAGCTAGAGACCTGTGAGATCCCCTGACACAAAGGAGAATAAAGGTGGCTGTTTGCAGAGACAATCCAATTGGCTCTCTCTGGGATGTGTCCTATAAACAGGAAAAGGATTAGCTAGGCAAGAGGAAGTGCAGGAACCAGGTTGAGAGGTAGGAGACTCAGAGTCAGCAATAGTGACAAAGAGTGTGCAGGAAGAGAGAGAAACAGAGAAGGTTGGTTGTGGAATTACCTTGAGTCCTGATTTCAGTACTACCTGTCCCCTTTTAAAGGTGACTATAGTCCCTTAAAAGAGAGTGACCATATCATTTTTCAGCTGCTGGGAATAAAAAAGAACATCCTAACTTGGCAGATGGAAATGGCATATCGCCCCTGCATAAAAACTAAAGTGAGGTCATGTGACTGCCTTTTGCCATACACCACTTCAGAGCCTCAGCTTCCTTCCTCATCTGTCAAACCACCTCAACAGGCTCAGAGGTCCCTAAGGCTCAGAGGTCCTCCTGAGCCACAGAGCCTTAGAAACTTTGTGCCTTTGAGGAGGACTGTGGCCACTTTTGAGCGGGACCAGGGACTCCAATAACAGAGAAGCGTGAAAGCAACCTGCATCCTGTGGTCCATCGTGGTCCTGCATCCAGGTGCTTTGGGTCCTGTACCTCCCTTCTTCTTGGAGAAGAAATGGAAATGTATTATCAACCAGAGAAATGGAGATAGTAGATAAATATAGTCTTTACTGAATTAATATCCCCAGGATTACTCGTGTCTCCTTCAAAGTGAAGCCGAGATCATGTGCCACTTGACAACCACCCATCTGGCCCAAGAAGAGTCGCCATATGGATAGTCCTCACTAATTATAGTTAAATACTGCAGGGAGCAGTTCCACTGTGGAGCCTTACTCCGATCAGAAGGCCCCTGGCTCCCCCTTTGTCAGGAGCTAGTGCACAGGCTTTGTGGTTACTCAGTACAGGCTTGTCCGGGTGTAGGCAGGCGTGTCATTCGACCTTTCTCCAGAACCAACTTTCTCCAGTTCAGAAATGGAAGAACAATCCTCATCCTTCTTCGTGTTAAAAAGGGTTAATAACAATGGCTTCTATGCCAAGTTAGGAGCCAATCACAATCCTGACTCATGGAGGAATCTAAGGAAACAATCAATAATTTAATAAAGCTGCATTTGGTTTCTAGTATGGACCCGAGTCTTAGTTTAGTGTGCTGGGATTTCTGCAAAAGATGTAAAGATAAAATTCTTTGAATTAATTAATTAATTAATTTGCTAGTCCCAGGCAAAAAGCACTCAGTGAATCACTTTGATCCCAGAAAGGAATTTTCCTTGTAGAAAGCATGTAGCAACTGATAGCAAGGCTTTCTTAAAATAGTTGGAGATCACTTTCCCTTCATCCCAAGAGGATTGGAGGATAACTAACTTGAAAGATGAGAAATGCATTTTTTACACCTGCCTTTGAGTCATCACTGAGAGCCATCAGTTTAGCTCGGGACTACATGTGGAGTGAGGGATTCAGTTTAGGGCAAGAAAAGGTGGAATATTCAATTTGTGAACAGACATTTGTCAGAGATTTCATTCTGCCTGAATCACTTTGTCTATGGACACTGGTTCTCGAGGCACAGTTAGGTAACCCACCTATCTTCCCATTGAGGCTTAAACCTCCATGCCCTTGGAGAGCCACGTAGACAACATACATAACAAGAGTGGAACAGGTGTGAGAAAACACACAGGGCTCTCAGTATTCATTAATTGACTTACATTTTTTAAAAAAAGATGTGGCCACAAAGAAACATTTACAATGACAGCATGACAAATGAAAACTGGTGATTGGCTCTAGAGTTTGAGAGACAAAGAGTATGAGAGGGACAGATTCTCCCTCTAAATAGCCAGCCCATGGCTACTGTTTGCAAATGGAAGCTCAATATTACTAGGTCAATGAATTTTTCTAGAGATACTCTGAACTGGGATGTTTATTTGTAATATTCTGATTTTTCTTGATGCAATTTTTTATAAATGCCAGAAGATTCACAAGTATTCTTTAAGAGGCACCATCTTTGTGTTGGCTTGGCTAAAGTGGTAGGATATGAGCCACACATTACCAGGGGCCTTCTTGAGTCCTAGGAATGTCATTGGCACCCCTGCATCCACAACTGAAGCTTTTGATATTCTTGAATTTCCCAACTGCACAGACTAACGGTTTCTTCTTTCTGCTTAAGTCAGTTTAAATTATGGTTATTTTGCAACTGCAAAAAGATCATCCTAGTCAATACAAAGACCTTGGGGTTGTTCATGAATGGCTGATGAGAGGAGTGTTCAGCACGAGCACGCCGGAGATCTGCGGTTGTTTGAAATGGTTGGGAGAAAAGTATGTTGGGGCCAAACATGGTGCACACACAGAAAGATGCAATGTCATAAATAACCTAGAATTTTCTCCTAAAAGTTTATTTCTTCCTATAGAGAATAAGAAGCCAGTGAAGGGTTTGGGAGGCTGTTTCTGTCTTGAAGTTCTTTTTTGGCAATTTAGCTTCTCTACTGAAGGCCCTGTCTTTTTCTGCTAGTTGCTTCTAGGGTGGGGGTGTGGTGGGGGGCTGTCCCCTGGGTGATGGGACAGAATTATTAAGCCCATGTTTTCTGGATTTCTAACATCTCTGAGCCTGTTACAGACTCATTTGACTCATTTATAATCCCCAGGTGAATGTACAGTAAGCAGAAGCTCTCCCGGCACTTTGAATACATGATACAATAAAGTGAAAGTCAGGATAATGGAAGAACAAATGGCACAATATTTTCCTAAGTGTGTTTGGATTAGATTTATGTTAGACTTGGGAACCTGGCAATTTAATAGGTGGGAGAACTTTCATCAAACTTCAGAAGTACATGTATAATTCATGGCCGCTTGGTACATGAAATTGCAGGGAGGGATTGTAACCTGAGAGAGAGATACACTATGGCAGAGAGCAAAATAGTGTCACCTGTCACCCTGCTGAGACTCCTCTTGCAATTTATGGGGACTGTCAGCTATTAACAATCTAAATAACTCATTTCCATGCCAGAGATTATAACTGAAGCAGAAAATACAGGAGATCAATCCCTTGTTGTGAATTTTTCTTTTCTTTCTTTCTTTTTTTTTTTTTTTTTTTGACTGGAACACTTGTCTGTATGAGTGTCATGGGGTGATAGCAGGCATGACTTAAGAGCTATTAGGTAATTTTTACCTTATCAGTCTTTCACTCTACTTTTTTTCAAGAGTCCCAAAATTCATTCTAGAAAGGCAGAAATGAAACCAGCGGAAAGAGGATGATAGGAAATTGTTTTCTTGTCCTAATAGCAAAGGCTTTCAGATCAGACGATCTTGGATTTGAGTTGTAATTCCTCCAGTTACAACCAGTGCTATCTTGAATAAATAATTCATTTCTGTGAGCCTCAGTCTCCATACCAACAAAATGGGTACAATAATAGCACCAATATCAGAGTTTACACAGGTAGATGTTCCTTTGTCCTGCTTCATTTAAAAATATGTATTCACGTAAGAATTCATGAATAATAGTCATAGTGGACTTTTCCTTTTTGTGTGTGCTTATTTGGGGGAGAGAGAGAAAGGGAGGGAGAGTGAAAGAAAAGAAAGGGGAGAGAGAAAGGGAGAGGATGAATGGCATTGTTTTTTAACAGTCGGGGCTCTAAGGACAACCTGTGAGGGTTCAGGTCATGGCTCTGTGACTTGCATGTTGAGTAACCTGCTCAAACTCTCAAATTACTTGATTTTTCAGTGCCTCAGTTCCTTATCTGTAAAATCAAGACAATGATATTGCTGAGCTGTTAGGCTGTTATAAGAGTTACATGAGTGAATATAAAGTGTTTAGGACAGTTCCTGGAAGATAATATACTACATATCTCAGCTGTCAGTAGGAATTATATTATTATTTATTGGACACTACGATTATTACTGCTAGGAATGATAATGCTAAAAATTACTCATTTGATGTGGTGAGTTGTAAGGTTTAGGAGGAAAATGATGAAAAGTATATAGACTTTAGAGTTAGATGATTTTAAAATATGCTTAACCTTCATTTCCACTTCTATGAAATGAGGACAATAATTACCACCTCTTGGGGTTAAGATGACATTAAAGTAAGATCATGGTGTGCCAGCCTGGGACACATGGCTGCCATGATGATTTTTTGTTTTACAGAACAGGAAGTAAGGGAGGTTAAGCCATCTACGCCACAGAAACACAAATGGTTTGGCCATGGGTCTTTCGCAAAGTCCCTCACCCTTCCACTTGCTAGATGCTGTCTCCTCCACTGAAATCTGGGAACATTTAAGGGATGGGAAGTCTTTGGGTTTCTATATCATGGAAGGAGATAGCACCATGTGAATTGATGCCTTATTTAGGATGATTCTGTAGAGTTCATTTTTTTTTTCTGAAAACTTCCTTCAGTAGCTATGTGACTTTTCACCATGTGGCTATACTAGGGTGGACACCTGGTCACAACTGGGACAATCAGATTCACTCTCTGAGGAGATGTGGATCAGAAGCTGAGTCCTTCCAAACCATGTACCACAGTTCAGCCAGTGTGATCCTTGTGAAAGGTGAATCTCGAAATCAGTCGCCTCCTCCCTGCCTCCAACACATCCATGGCTGCCTGTGGCTCTTTTCCAGTCCAGCCTAGGCCATAGTGGTAAGGCTTCCTCTCATACCACCTAATCTTCCATTTCACTGCTGCACCCATCCTGGCCTCAGTGGTCCTTGAGTGTCCTCTTGCTATCAGGCCTTTGTGTATGCTGTTCCCTCCATCCAGAACACCATTCTGTCCACTTTCCAGTATCATCTCAGTGGTTACTTTTTCATGGAAGCTTTCCTTAATGTCCCTGGACGTTATCTTTTACGTGCTTTTAATTAAACTGTGAATCTTTCTGTCATAACACTAACCACAGTTGCAATTATACATTTGCTTATGTGATTTTTGATTAATGAGTATCTCTCCCAGCGGACTTCAGGCTCTACTTGGGAGGAACCCTCTTTACTTTTATTCACTTTTGTATTCCCAGCATCTGACACAGAAGTTGGCCCATAGAAGACACTTGAGAGGTATTTGCTGAGCACATGAACAAGAATCAGAGATGAGGGAAGCTACAGGGTGAAAACTTACAGACCCCAGTACACAGATTCCTCTTGAGAAAGAGCTTTCTTATCTTTCCAAGGTGGACCCTCAATATGTGATGTAGATATTATTTAATTTTGCTTTCTCTCTCCCTTTCTCTCTCTCTCTGACAGAATCTAACTCTATTGCCCCAGGCAAGTTGTCAACCTAGTTCTACTTCAAACTCTTGGGCTCAATTGATCCTCTTGCCTCAGACTCCCAAGTAGCTGGGACTACAGGAGTCCACCATGATGCCTGGCTAATTTTTTATTTCTAGTAGAGACAGGGTCTCAAGCTTGGGGTGGCCTTAAGCTCCTGAGCTCCCTCAGTCCACCTGTATTGGTCTCCCAAAGTGTTAGGATTATAGGGACGAGCCACCATGCCTGGCCTAATTTTGCTTTCTTAAGACTTTCACATATTCTTATTTTTCCTTTTTCTCCCTTGTGCCAAATACAAAACTAGTCATCATCTGAACTAAAATGAAAGTCTCCAGCTCCCACTGCCCCATACGCAGGCTGTTCCCTTAAATCAAGAATTTAAAACATGTTCTACAAAATGGCACTGGGGATCTAGCTTCAGATGGAGAAAGCCTCTGTCTATGAGGAAAATAAACATCAATTGCTTTTTTAAAAAGTAAGGAATTCTGTAATTAAAGTCCTAGTTGATATACATAATTGTATCTTGAAAGCCATTTCTTTCAGAATTGTAATTCATTATCCCAAAGCAATTTATCTCTGGTGCTCACATGTCAAAAAGTGTAAGAACCATCCTGACAGAAGGGCTGACTGAACTAATTATATTAGAAATTGTGATCTGTAATTAGATCAATGGGAGAAGAGCATCAGTAAACACCTTGGGAAGCCTTTGCTGCATTGGCTGGGCCCTCCAAGGACCCCAGATCAATACTAATCCATGGGAAGTGTTCAGAAAAACATAATGGATTAACAATGCAAGGAAGGATAATTTGGGTGAAATTAATCATTGTTGTCATAGCACAAAAGCAAAAATTGAATCAGCTTACAAAATGATCCCAGAGCACTAAGGACTATGCCCTTCCTGCCATAGTCTTAGAATTACTCTCAGTTTTACAACCCATGACGTTCTGTTAGCAGAGACGTGACAATTTCATCACTAATGCATACTATTCTTCACAGGAAAACCCTGGAATTATTTTTCTTACAATGATAAACCCCAAGAAACTCCCTGAGTGTGACTCACAGGGCAGGATCAAAGCTTTCCTCACTTATCAACTTCATGAGGGACCATGGCAGAGAGAGTGATGAGATGGAAGATCCAGCCAATAAGTCTGCTCACGATTTAAATCTTGGTTTTGTAATAATTCGTCTACAAAAGGGGGCTTGTATGTGTGTGCATGTGTGTGTGTGGATAGGGGGCATGTGTTTGCATGTATAGAGGGTGGAGGTAGAAATTACTACATACCAAGAATGGTTCCAAGTGCTGTAAATTTATTTTATTCCACTATTCTTTTTTTTGGTTGTTCTTCCCTGTTCCTTCTCTATGCCCTTTTCTTACTTCTGAGGACTCTCTGAATTTGTCACAGATTTCAGAATTATTTTTTGAAGATCAGATCCTTGCAATATGTTTGTCCACAGTCTATCTGCCTCAAGATAGGATGATATGTAATGATGTTGACAACGATAACAGTAGAAATGATGGTAGCTGCAACAATAGTAACACGATGGCCTGACTCAGTGAGTTTATACAGCTTGTCAGGCATGATGCTAAGTGACTCTGACAGGTACTATTAGTGTCTCACTTCATAGACAAAGAAACTGAAGGCACAGAGAGGAGACGTTGGTCCCAAATCTCACATTCAGTAAATGACAGACTACAAGTTCAAGTCCATGAAATATGACTGCAAATCCTGGGCTCTCAGCCATTATACTATAGTAAGTACCTCAAAGAAGGCATTTACCCTTTTCGCTTCCCTGATCCAGAAGGAGTCAACATTCTCAACATAGAGAAAAGTGAGTCTCTAAAGGTCTGCGATATCCCCAATGCATGTAGAACTAGCAGGAAGTGGAGGAAGGTTAGGCTAGAGGGATTTCACAGTTTTTGAGTGAATCTCTGCCATGACTTATTTAGTGGGGTCACTCTGCTGCTTGCTTGGGTACATTCAAAGGCACAGCCAATGAAGAGGCAGCTTAAATCAGCTAAGACATATTCAGAGGTTCATCAGGTAGAGATCCTTACAGCTTGATAGAGCATGCAATGCTCAAGCTCCCAGGGAAAACTGGGCTTACCAAAGAAGAGGCAAGACTTGATTCAGGCTATCCTGAAACTTGAGCCTACTGAATTCAGTGTAGCCTGGATACAGTTCTTGTATTACCTGTAACATGTCCAGACAGTTCCTTTGAAACACATGTATGAAGGTGGCTACTGATCCATGTTGTTGGCTTTAACAAAGGATCCAAAGAACGAAGACTTGAGATGATCAGATTCTCCTGCTCATGGCATGTTATCCTTAGTGGGAGAACTCTCATTTACTTTCCTTTATTACTTTTATTTTCTCTTTTCCCATAGAAAGTATACACATTAGTGCTCTTAATACACAGAGACTGCCCTCCCCCAACATATATAATATATATATATATATACACACACATTTTAAGAAAGGCAAAAACTGCATTAAATTTGTAAAACTCAAGTCACATTTGACTTCTGCAATTATGAGAGGTGCTCAGTGTCACTTGCATTCATTTTTTGTTATCAATATATTAAGTATTACAATTGTAATATAACTTTTTTCCTTTCTTAAAGTGTGTATACATTTTTTGACACCCTCTGCATATTAGTCAAGTAGACTCCTATGTTTTATAATCACTTAAAATATACCTGTACCCTTGAAAAGACACAGTATTGTTTGTGTGTGTCTGCTTTTAGTTTGTGTAAATAGTATTGTGTTATAAATCCTAGACTGTCTCTCAGCTTTTCTGTACTCATGTATTGTTCTATGTAGTACGGCACACAGATCTAGAGTTTTCTGGCCATCTCCTATTCTCTGCCTTCATTCATTGATTCAAAAACAATCAAAGGAAAATTATATCTTATACTGTTTAGTGTCTTTTTATTTTTTTACCTGATGCAATGAGGACGCATAATGTCTGGGATACATTTTTGATTTCCTGTTCATCCAAATGAAAGGAGTGAAATTGCCATTTTTGAATACTTGCCCAAACATCTTTTGAGCACTAGGTCAAGTATAGTATGTTCATGTAATTCTTACACTGATTCTAGAGACAGGAAACGTTATCTCCATTTTATCCGATGAGGATACTGAGCTCATATCCTCAGCATGGAGGCTGCATGTCTTTCTCAGGCTTCTGGAGCTTACAGAAGGGAGAAATAAGACTCAAGTCTTATCCTTCCTCAAGTCTTTCCATAACTTAATTCCAAATAAAATTTCACACTGCAAGGCCAGTTTTCCCATATAATGCTCACAGAAATCTTACATCTAAATATCTTCCTTTTACAGGTAAAGCACCAAGATGATGATGATTTAGAGGAGGCGAAAAAGGAAACTTGAGTATCCCCTTTGAAAGAACATTGAATTTTTAGACAAAGAAAATATATAAAAATGGATTTAGCTTTGCTGAGATTCTGGAGTATATCATCAATGAATGGTGTAATTTAGTTTTTAGGGGCCACTGAATGACATAAAAGTGCTAGGTTATTTCTGGAATGAGTGTTTATTAATAGTTCCTAAATGAACCAACCCAACTATTCAGGAAGCAAATCCTGAATATCCCAACTGCAGTATGAGTTTCAGAGGTCTGTCAGATGTGGACATAACACTGGCCTGGTGTGTTATGGTCACCTTTGCCTCCATGGGCTTTGTACAGAATTTTGGAGCTGATGTGCTTTAGAATGCTGTTTTGGGGAAAATCTCCACCTTACCAATATTCCAGTTACAAAAACTAGCAATGCTGGGGAAGAAAAAAAGGAGAAGGAGAATCTGTGGTCATGACCTCGGGGTGTCCCAGGGAGGCCGTGTGAAGAGTGAAGACGGTCTCCAGAACTCCCTGTGTCTCCCTATCCAGTGGAGTTGCTGCTTCTCTTCATTCTCCATCTTCATGATGTACTATTATTGTCCTACATTTCCCCAAATTTTTTGTGACATTTTGATAAGCAGAATAATTCCCCCTCCCCAGAATAAGTTACATTTCATGGTTTAGGGGAATTAAAATTGCAGATGGAATTAAGGTTGCTAATTAGCTGGACTTAAAACAGGAAGATTACCCTGGATTATCCAGATGGGCCCAATGTAATCACATAATCCCAAGGGCAAGAAATTCATCAGATTGCCAACCTATAGAACTGTAAGGTAATACGTTTGGGTTGATTCAAGCCCCTAAGTATGTGATAATTTTCAGGGTAGCCAGTGAAAACTGATACAATAATAATAATGTAAGTATGGAGCAGATATCCCTTATCTGAAATGCTTGAAACCAAAAATGTTTTGAATTTAGGATTTTCCAGAAACTTCAAATCTGAGAATTTTTTTTGAGGGTATTGTTCATGTTTAAAAAGTGTCAGATTTTGAAGCACTTTGGAGTTTGGATTTTCAGATTAGGGAAGCTCAACCTATATTTGTTAAGCACTTTCACATGTCAAGAGCAATGTGCTAAGCATCTTATATGAAGCCTGTGTTATCACTGCCCTTCGTGTACAGGTGGGAGAACTGAGGGATACAGTGATTAAGTAAGGAGCCTAAGAAAAGCCAGAAAATGGGAGAGCTGATTCCAGGTGCCTGACTTTGTAGGAAACACAGAGACTGACTGGCTGCTACTTGATTGGATTCTGAGTTCCATTAGAGACAACTTGATTGGCCCTGTATGAATCAGGTGGTCAGTTCTAGTCCAATCAGATTTTTCTCAGGGTGGTGGGATTATGTAGTATGGTCAAGGCAGGTCAAATCTACCTCTGTTAAATGGAGAGGGCAGAGAAGAAAAAGATTCATGGAGCAACTATTGATCCCACCAGAAGCTGTCTATTGCAGAGTTCCCTCATTTGTGGCCTTATCACCACCTTCTTCTCCCCTTCCATCCTCCACTAATGTCGTTGCAGAGGAAATGGCCTGGAAAAAAAAAGATGGCAAAAATATTTTCTGTCTCCCTAACTTTTGGGGAACTGAAAACTACAAGTCCCTGCCTTAGGTCAGTGGTCTGAAGAGGCAGGGGTTTTTCTCTTTGTGCAATGTAAGATAGCTCAAGGAAACCATTTGGGCAGAGGTCACAAGATCTCAGCTGAATCTGGGATGGGCAGAGGTCGCTAGGTTCTAGTTGAAGATGGCATTAACCTGGGTGGAAGTCACCAGACTGTTGCAGAGGCCAGAGATTGTTTGAGCCCAAGATGGGATTATGAAATCAGAACCTCTAAAAGCTCTGTGCTTCTGCTCAGAAGCAGGAATTTGGATTTTGAGACCTTTGGCCATTTTCTGCCTTTGTCATCAAAGTAATAAACTTCTCTTCCCTTCTCAAGTTGTCTCTTTTTCTGATGTGGCTTCAGGGGACAAGTGCCAAACTTTCACTAACAATGTGGACTAACATCCCCTTCTGACCAAGTGGGCAGGTTAGTGGCCCAAAGAAACATTTTAAAGCACTTTTTCCTCGTTTACACACCCTCTCTTGGCGTTTGTTCTTAGAAATGTCCAAACTGATGTGTCTGCTCTATTTGTTAGCCTGGTAAAGAGCTCTTTGTAACCAAGGAAATAGATCTTATTGTGGACCAAAGTGTTAGACAAGAAGTATATAATTTCCATCCAGACCTTTACATAGCAAATCTAAACTTCCTGGGTTCACTTTCCCCCACTAGGGGAATGTCAATGATGCTCACAAGGCAGCCATCAATTTAGACTTTCCTGTTGCCCGACAGTCAATGGGCCTTAACCCAGAGAATTAACCCATGGGGAGTTAAAGGGAATTTCTTCAGAAAATATAAAACTTCTCTAATGTAGTCAATAGTAATATGAAACCTATAGATAAACAACTACAAACCCACATGAGAGAAAAACACAATTATATTCAAGTAAGGGGGAAGAGGAGGAGGGAAAGGGGAGGTGGAAGGGGCACTGGTAAGCCCTTACCTAATGGGCACACTGTAAGGGTGCACAGCACACACAGTGGGTGAAGGGCTCAAGTACAGCTTGAACTTTACCTTAGAAATGTGAACAATGTAACCTAATCATTTATACCCTTATATTAATTAGAAATAAAAAAGAGACAACAATAATATATATATATATATTGCATAAATAATGATAGTGGTGAGAGCTCCAGGGGACAGATTCTATAGTATGTGACTGTGCTGGGCAGCACCACCTCTCAGTAGACCAGGTACCAGGTTTCTGAGGACCATGGAACGGAGGGAGAAGGGGAGCCTGGGAGCCCTGATACCACATAGAGCTGCTCCCACCCTTGCTAGTTCCTTGACACTTTCAGCATTTCTGTTGCAACAAGTGCCCTTGTAGTTGACATGACAAGACTTTTTCAATTCCAAGTTGCACATCTTTTCACATTTTGCCATTTTCTGCGAGCACAATGTGATGCACAATTGATGTGTATATTTAATTTTGTGTTTTTCTTCTAGAAAGATGCCATTAAATCAATCACGAGTCTTATAAATATGGCATTGTAGAATTATAAAAATGTGGTACTAAATTTTATTTAGGGATGGTTACTTAGATTGGGTGTCCAACCTTTTGACTTCTCTGCACCATATTGGACGAAGATGAGTTGTCTTGGACCACACATTAAATACACAAACGCTAACAAGCTAATAAGAAAAAAGAGAAAAAACATCCCTGCGCAATTTTCATGGTATCCACCACAACAGACAAGCAGAAAAGCGTTTACATAATCTACATGCAGCCCATAGGCCGCAGGTTAGATACCCCTGTGTCTAGATGGACAGAGAAAGAGGTCTTGTCTTTCCCTGGTCTGGAAGAGAGGGACCAGGTCCTTAGACCTAGGTTCTTACAGGATGTACAGAAGTCAGAAGGTTCATTATTTTTACTGGACTTCTCTGAAAGACCCCCGTGATGGTTTATGTTAGTTGACAACTTGACAGGATTAAGGAATACCAAACTAGGTGTTAAGGTATTCTTTCTGGGTGTGTCTATGAGTGTGTTTAGGGAAGAGAACAGCATTTGAATCAGCAGACTAAGTAAGAGACATCCTCCCTCAATGTGGGCAATCTAATCAGCAGAGGGTCCTGATAGGACTAAAAAGCAGGAAGGGTAAATTGGTTCTCTCTTCTCCAGCTGGAATACCCTTCTTTCCCTGCCTTTGGACATCGGAGTTCCAGATTCCCACCCTTGAGAGTCCTGGCCTTGACTAGTGGCCCCCCCACAGTCTCCCAGGCCTCTGGCCTTGAGCTGAGAATTACAGGGTCGGCTTCCTTGGGTCCGGGGCCTTCGCACTTGACTGAGCCATGCTGCCAGATTGCCAGGTTCTTCCCCCTACTCACGGTCTGCCATGGGACTTCTCGGCCTCCATAACCTGGCCAGCTGATTCTGCTAACGTGTCATCTCTCACAATTCTCTCTGTCTTGTTTGTATTGTGCCTCTAGGGAACCCCAACTAATACAGCTTCTAAACTGGTAAATGGGGTTGCTTCCTGTCTGGCCTCAGGCCCCAGGCTTCTGAGAGCCAGGTCAGGGTCTCCAGGTCTGTGACTCTGCGTCCTAATCCTAGCCTTGACCCTGCAGAAGTGGGTCTTTCCTGTGTGTGCCTTCAGGCCCAGAAGCAGAAGTCCCTCCATGCAAAGGGAGAGAATGAGGGAAAGAGTGAGCCTTGGTGTATTAACTCTGTGTGGCTTGTTGAATGACTGACTGAGTACTTTGCTCTTTATTTCACAGAAACCCTCTATTCTTCTAAAAGTCAGATTTAGTAGGACTTATTCTTACATAGAATTCTGCAATTGTAGGAAATGGTTACAGCCTGATGCTAAAATTCTTCATATGAATGAATTTTTATATGAATGGCCTGAATCAATTTTCTTAACAGTTCCCACGATACAGATGAGAGGATTAAGAATCAGAGCTTTCTGAGGGTCAGGGTCACACAGAAAAAAAATGGCAGAGCCAGGACTCAAATCCAGATCGGTGTCACATCAAAGCCCATCTCTTAGTCACTCCCCTCACGCACTGTCTGCCACAAGTGGCCCCTTCTCCTCCATGCACAGTGTCCAATCTACACCTCCAGCCACACGGTGTTAATGCTACCAGGGCGAGCAAACGGTAGTGGATTCCGTGCAACTTGACTTTTTGCCCTTATGAAGCTCATGGGCTGGTGGGTGGCAAAGAAAGAAGGAGCAGAAGACAAGAAAACACACTGTGAAGAGCAGAAGCAGGAGCCAGGGCCTGTCGATGTGCAAGGGAGGAAGCCAGGACTGTTTCCATCAGCCCCAGGTTCTATTCAAAAGTTTTGTCTGTTTTAATGTCACGTGTTTTTGTAGCTCCATATCTCAATAAATATTTATTCTACTGTGTCGTGATATATACTGATCGATGGAGAATTTTGTACTCTATACATTGATGCTGTTCATTTTTTTCTACTTTTAATTTTTTTTATTCTTTTCACCCTATTACT
>CAUYPK010053948.1:0-26152 GCA_963574355.1 Loris lydekkerianus | reverse complement strand
AGCTCTGTCAGAAATGAAAAAGGAGGGCGGTGCCTATTGCTCTGGGTAGGGTGCCAGCCCCATATACTGAGGATGGAGGCCAGCCCCAGCCAATCTACAACAACAATAGAAGAAAAGAAATAACCAAAATCAGATCAGAAGAAAAAGAAAAAAAAATGAAGAAAAAAATTAAAAAAAAAAATCAGACGAAAACTAAAGGAAAAACAAAAGAACCATTCAGAAGAGCAATGACACAAAAAGCTGGTTCTTTGACGTGGAGCGGGTAGCTCAATGAGTAGGGTGCTGGCCACATACACCAAGGCTGGAGGGTTCGAACCCGGCCCAGGCCTGCTAAACAATAATAACAACTGAAACAAAAAAATAGCCAGGCGTTGTGGTAGGCACCTGTAGTCCCAGCTACTTGGGAGGCTGAGGCAAGAGAATTGCTTAAGCCCAGGAGTTGGAGGTTGCTGTGAGCTGCAATGCCATGGCACTCTACCGAGGGCAACACCTTGAGGCTCTGTCTCAAAACAAGCAAATGAACAAACAAAAAACCCTCTAAACTCTATGCCCAGAAATTTGAAAATGCAGAGGAAATGGATGAATACCTGGAATCACACTACTTTCTAAGACTCAATCAGGAGGAAGTTGAACTCTTGAACAGACCTACATCAAGCACTGAAATAGAACTGACAATAAAAGTTTCCAACCAAAAAAAAGTCTTGGACCAAATGGTTTCATGTCAGAATTCGAAGACCAGCTTGTACCTATATTGCAGAATCTATTCCAAAACACTGAGAAAGACGTAACCCCCCCCAACTCCTTTCACAAAGATCACCCTGATACCAAAACCAGGAATGGACACAATAAAAAAGGAAAACTACAGACCAGTATCATTAATAAACATTGATACAAAAATACTCAAAATCTTAGCAAACAGAATTCAGGTACTTATTAAAAAAATAATTCATCATGACCAGGTAGGCTTCATCCCAGGGATTCAAAGCTGCTTCAACATATGCAAAACTATAATTGTAATTCATTACATAAACAGAAGTAAAGACAAAAATTGTATGATCCTCTAAATAGATAAGAAAAAGCATACGATAAAGTTATCTTTTTTTTTTATAAAAACATATAGGAAAACTGGCATAGATGGGACATTCCTTAAACTGAAAGAAGCCATCTATGACAAACCCATAGCCAATATCATACTGAACAGAGAGAAACTGAAAGTATTCCCACTTAGAACTGGAACCAGAGAAGGATGCCCACTATTAGCCTTACTAGTAAAGTGCTATGAAAGTGCTAGAAATAGTGCTAGAAATCCTACAATGCAATAAGACAATAGAAGGATATGAAGGGTATCCACATGGGGAAAGAGGAGGTCAAACTACCACATTTTTTTTTTTTTTTTTAAACATAGTCTTATTCTTTTACCCTGGGTAGAGTAACCTGGTATCACAGCTCACAGCAACCTTAACCTTTTGGGCTTTAGTAATCCTCTTGCCTCAGCCTCTTCAGTAGCTGGGACTATAGTTGCCCACCGTGATGGCGGGCTAGTTTCTTTTTCTTTTCTTTTTCTATATTTAGTAGAGACAGGGGTCTCACTCTTGCTTAGGGGTCTCACTCTCAAATTCCTGAGCTCAGGCAGTCCACCTGCCTCGTCGTCTCAGAGTACTAGGATTATAGACATGAGCCACCAGTCCAGTTCAAACTATCAGTCTTTGTTGATGATATGATCTTGTGCCTAGAAAACCAAAAAGATTCAACTGTGAGACTCCTGGAATTGATAAAGAAATACAGCAATGTCCCGGGTTACAAAATCAATGTACACAAATTATACCAATAACAGTTAAGCTGAAAAGCAAATCAAAGATACAATACCCATCACAGTAGCATCAAAGAAAATGAAATGCCTTGGAATATATTTAATAAAGGATGCAAAATATCTTTACAGAGGGAACTATGAAATATTGATAAAAGAAACTATAGAGGATGTTAATAGGTAGAAGAACATACTCATGGCTTGGAAGAATTAACTTTGTTAAAATGTCTATACTTCCCAAGGAAATCTATTTATGTGGTAGATTTAATGTGATTACCACTAAAATACCAACAATCTTGAAAAAATAATTTTATGTTTCACATGGAATCAGAAAAAACCCTGACTAGCCAAAACAATTCTACAAAATCAGAACAAATCTCCAGGCATCGCTTTACCAGACTTCAGGCTATAATACAAGTCTAAACTGATCAAAACAGCATGATATTGGCATAAAAATATAGACATAGATCTATGGAACAGAATTGACAATCTAGAGATGAAACTAAATTCGTATTGCCATCTGATCTTTGACAAAGCAAACAAAAGCATCCACTGGAGAAAAGAATCCCTATTCAATAAATGGTGCGGGGATTTATTTATTTATTTATTTATTGAATTCCCTATTCAATAAATTTTACATGTGGAAGACCACATGTAAAAAACTGAAACTGGACTTGCACTCTTACCACTTAGAAAAATTAAATCACAATGAATATTTAAATCTAAGACATAAAACTACAGACACCATAAAAGAAAGTGTGGAAAAAACTCTTAACCTATCAGCCTGGGAAGAAATTTACCCCACTGGCAATTGCAGTAAAACAACAAAAATAAATAGAAGGGAACTGATTAACTTAAAAAGCTTCTGCATAGCTAAGGACACAATCAACAAGGCAAAAAGACAACGTATAGAAGTATAGAACAGGAGAAGCTATTTGCATGCTACACATCTGACAAAGGGCTGATAAGTAGAATCTACAAAGAACTCAGGCAAATCAACAAGAAAAGATCAATCAATCCCATTAAAAATTGGGCAAGAGCCATGAACCGAAACTTTTCTCATGAAGACAGACGGATGGCCAACATAGGAAAAAATCATCATTGTCTCTAATCATCAGAGAAATACAAATCAAAATCATTTTGAGATATCACCTAACCCCTGTGACAGTGGTTCACATCACAAGTTTCCAAAGCAACAGTTCCTGGTGTGGGTGTGGAGAGAAGGGAGCACTCATGCACTGTTAGTGGGACTGCAAACTAGTACAGCTTCTCTGGAAAGAAATATGGCGATTCCACCAAGAAGTAAAAGTACACCTATCATATGGTCAATAGTAGGTATCTACTCAAAAGAAAAAAAGCCCCTTTACCATAAGGACATTTGCACTTGAATGTTTATAGCAGCACAATTCACAATCGCAAAGATGTGGAAACAACCCTGGGGCCCTTTAACACATGAATGGATTAATAAAGTGTGCTATATACAGTCGGGTACGGTGGCTCACACCTGTAATCTTAGCACTCTGGAGGGCGGAAGTGGGTGGATTGCCTGAGCTCACAAGTTCAAGACCAGCCTGAACCAGAGTGAGACCTCATCTCTAAAAATAGACAGGCATTGTGATGGGCACCTGTAGTCCCAGCTACTTGGGAGGCTGAGGCAAGGGAATTGCTTGAGCCCAAGAACTTGAGGTTGCTGTGAGCTATGATGCCATAGCACTCTACTGAGGATGACAAAGTAAGACTCTGTCTCCAAAAATAAATAAATAAAATAGACTGTGGTATGTGTATGTAATGGAATACTATTTAGCCATAAAAGATGGAGGTTTTTATATCATTTATAATGATCTAGATGGATCTTGAGAACATTTTCCTAAATGAAATATCACAAGAATGGAAAAACAAGCATCACAGTACTCAATACTAAATTAAAACCAGTAGGCCGGGCAAGGTGGCTCATGCCTGTAATCCTAGCACTCTGGGAGGACTAGGCAGGTGGACTGTCTGAGCTCATGGGTTTAAGACCAGCCCAAGCAAGAGTGAGACCCCATCTCTAAAAATAGCCAGGCATTGTGGCAGGCACCTGTAGTCCCAGCTACTTGGGAGGCTGAGGCAAGAGAATTGTTTGAGGCCAAGTGTTTGAGGTTGCTGTGAGCTGTGACACTACGGCACTCTACCAAGGACAACAAAGTGAGACTCTGTCTAAAAAAAAAAAAAAAATTAAAACCAGTAGATTAACAAAGTTAATTTTCTCTCATTTTCTGTTTTTTAATCCTCTCATGCTCACATAAGAGAAAAATTCAATTTCTCATTGCTCAGTGAATAGGGTGCCAGCCACATACACTGAATTTTAATCTGAAATTAAAAAATAAAAATAAGTTCAAGGTCCTTTCGTCACTTTCCAATTCCTGTCAGCTTTATAAAAAAAGAAAAGAAATATTGGTGGCACATGCCTGCAGTTCTAGCTATTCAGGAGGCTGAGGCCACGTTTGTTTGAGACCAGGAGTTTGAGGTTGCTGTTACCTAGCCTGAGGCCATGGTACTATACCCAAGGCAACAAAGCAAGATTCTATCTAAGAAAAAAAAAAAAAAAAAGCCGGTGTGGTGGCTCACACCTGTAATCCTAGCACTCTGGGAGGCTAAGGCAGGTGGATCACCTGAGCTCACAGGTTTAAGACCAGCCTGAGGAGAGTGAGACCTCATCTCTAAAATTAGCCAGGCATTGTGGCAGGCCCCTGTAGTCCAGCTACTGGGGAGGCTGAGGCAAGAGAATTGCTTAAGCCCAAGAGTGTTAGGTAGCTATAAGCTATGATACCACAGCACTCTACTGAGGGCAACAAAGTGAGACTCTGTCTCAAAAAGAAAGAATAAGTGAGTGAGACTGTATAGCACAGGCATCACTAGAGTTCTCCCCCCCGCCTTTTTTTTTTCTTTTATCCCGGGAGTTCTTTTCTTTCTTTCTTTCTTTTTTTTTTTTTTTGCGGGGGTTGGGTTTGAACCCACCACCTCTGGCATATGGGGCAAGCACCCTACTCCTTCGAGCCACAGGCACTGCCCTTTTTTTGAGACAGAGTCTCACTATGCCACCTTTGGTGGAGTACTGTGGTGTCACTGCTCATAGCAACCTCAAACTCTTGGGCTTAAGTGATTATCTTGCCTCAGCCTCCCAAGTGGCTGGGACCACAAGCACCCACCAGAACACCTGGTTGTTTTTTTTATTGTAGTTGTCATTGTTGTTTGGCCCAGGCTGGGTTCCAACCCACCAGCTCCTGCATATGTGGCTGGTGCCCTAGCTGCTGAGCTACAGGCTCTGAGCCACAGAATTATTTCTAATCTAGCATTCATTTGATTGGATGGAAGGTGAGTAGAGAGATAGGAGAGTTTTATTTTCTATGTGGGATAGTCTTTTAAAACAAAACAAAGAAAAATACAAGACAAAGTATATAATGAAAATAAAAGAAAAAAACCATGTAATTTAAAACATGACATAGGCTTGCTAAAAAGGTTATATAGAATTCTGCAGAATTAAAGTATTGTCCTACCCTTTATCTCTCCTCCCATCTTCCTTTCTCTCACTCCCTGCTCTTTGATCTTTTCTCTCCCCTCCTTGTCTCTCTCTAACATAAAATAAGCCTATACTTTTACAGCCAAGGAAGGAAAGAAGGAAGGAAAGAAAGAGAGAGAGAGAGAAAAATTTTCCTCTTTCCCGGTCCCAATTATGCAGCAGCTACATTTGGTGAGTCCAGTATGTATCCTTTTAGAAATTATCTCTGGTGGCGCCCATGGCTCAAGGAATAGGGTACCAGCCATATACACTGAGGCTGGAGGGTTCGAACCGAGGCTGGGCCAGCTAAAGCAACAATGACAATTACAACAACAACAACAACAAAATTGCTGGGCATTGTTGCAGGCGCCTGTAGTCCCAGCTACCTGGGAGGCTGAGGCAAGAGAATCACCTAAGCCCAGGAGCTGGAGGTTGCTGTGAGCTGTGATACCATAGCACTCTACTAAGGGCAATAAAGTGAAACTCTGCCTCAAAAAAAAAAAAAAAAAAGAAGAAGAAATACAAATAATTCTATAGATTCTTCCTAATACGTTAGAGGCACAAAAGCAGAAAATGAACCCTAAACCTGTAGGTTTCATTTTCTAATCATATACAGTTCCCAAGTATCCCAGAAAGGGCCTCTGATCCCCCTTCTGTTTAGGGCCTGGCCCTTAGCATTGCACCATGAAATCATCACCCACAAATGTTGCAGCAAAGACTGTCGTGTCCAACCTATCGTCTGCCTCCTATACCTTTTGTTGTTTTTCCTTTCTTCAATATCTAGCACAGTGCCATTCCAGGCAGTTAATAGGCATCTGTTAATGTGTATGAAACATGCATTTTAGTATGATTCACTAAATTAGTAGAACCTACAGATGTGGCTTGGTACCCGTAGCACAGGTTATAGTGTCAGCCACATACAATGAGGGTCTGCCCAGCCGAGGGCAGCTAAGCAACAATGACAACTGTAACAGAAAAATAGCTGGGTGTTGTGGTGGGCACCTGTAGTCCCACCTACTTGGGAGGCTGAGATGAGAATTGCTTGAGCACAAGAGTTTGAGGTTGCTGTGAGCTGTGACGCTAGGGCATTCTACCAAGGGTGACATAGTGAGACTCTGTCTCAAAAAACCCCCAAAAACCTACAGATCTGAAGAAACTGGGTAAAATTATCAAAGGCACTCATTTAGTTATCTAATGGTTGAGATCGTGTTTTCCTTCCTTAAGAACTGAATTATTTTCCCCTCTTTAAAGGATTAGATGAGGAGTTTACTTGGGTAAGCTCCTCTGGCTAAAAGTTTTGTAATGAAATTCATAATAGGAAAAAAGAGCTGACTGGGTGGCGCCTGTGGCTCAGTGGGTAGAGCACCAGCCCCATATACTAAGGTTACTGGGTATATGGTATATACTGAGGTTATACTGGGTTCAAACCCGGCCTTGGGCCAAACTGCAACAAAAAATAGCCAGGTGTTGTAGTGGGTGCCTGTAGTCCCAACTACTCAGGAGGCTGAGGCAAGAGAATCCCCTAAGTCCAGGAGTTGGAGGTTGCTGTGAGCTGTGACACCACAGTACTCTACTGAGGGTAATAAAGTGAAACTGTCTTTAAAAAAAAAAAAAAAAAAAAGAATTAAATGAGGCAACTTTTTTGAAAGTGTATGCCAGGCATGGAGGAGGCAGAAACTACAGTGGTTGAAGCATCAACTCTGCCCAGATTGCCTCAGTTCAACTGCCAACTCTACCACACATTAGCTAGATGACAGTGGGCACATTACTCAACCTCTCACTGTGCCTCAGTTTCTTACCATAAGATGGGAAAAATAATCGGTTTGAGGATAAGTCGATCTTATCTTCAGGATGATTTTTGGCATTGACAATAATGTTTTAATACATCTTTACCATTATTGTGAAGGATATAGGTCCTCTATGGAACTTTCTTTTTCCTTCTTCCCCTTCATTCTTCTCTCTGACTCATCTAAATAACGTGATGTATAAGATTCTGGGCCAACATGGTGGCTCATGTCTATAATCCTAGTACTGTAGAAGGCCAAATGGGCAAATAGCTTCAGCTCAGGAGTTTGAAACCAGCCTGAATCAGAAAAACTAGCTAGGTGTGGTGGTGCACATCTGTACTCCCAGCTATTGGGGAGGCTGAGACAAGAGCATTGCTCAAGCTCAAAGAGTTTGAGGTTTTTGTGAGCTATGATGCTAAGGCACTCTACCCAGGGTGACAGAGTAAGACTGTCTCAAAATCGCTTGAGCCCAAGAGTTTGAGGTTGCTGTGAGCTATGACACCACAGTACAGAAGGTGACAAAGTCAGACTCTGTCTCAAAAAAAAAAAAAAAAGGATTCTAAAGTTCTTATTTTTCTGGATTAAAAAACAAGAGGCTGGCTTGGCACCCGTTGCTTAGTGAATAGGGTACCGACCACATACACTGAAGGTGGTGGGTTCAAGCCCGGCCTAGGTCTGTTAAACAACAATGACAACTGCAACCCCTCACTCCCCCAAAATGGCTGGGCATTGTGGTGGGCACCTGTGGTCCCAGCTACTCAGGAGCCTGAGGCAAGAGAATCTCAAGCCTAAGAGTTGGAGGTTGCTGTGAGCTGTGACATCACAGCACTCTACTGAGGGCAACATAATAAGACTCTGTCTAAATTAAAAAACAAAAAAGAAGAAGAAAAAAGAAAAGAAAAAAAGAAACAAGAAGCTGTGGGCGCGGTGGCTCACGCCTGTAATCCTAGCACTCTGGGAGGCAGAGGCGGGTGGATTGACTGTACTCATGGGTTTGAGACCAGCATGAGCCAGAGCAAGACCTGGTCTCTAAAAAAAATAGCTGGGGGCGGCACCTGTGGTTCAATGGGTAGGGTGCTGGCCCCATATACTGAGGGTGGCAGGTTCAAACCTGGCCCCGGCCGAACTGCAACAAAAAAATAGCTGGGCGTTGTGGCAGGCGCCTATAGTCCCAGCTACTTGGGAGGCTGAGGCAAGAGAATCGCCTAAGGCCAAGAGCTGAGGTTGCTGTGAGCTATGACACTACAGCACTCTACTGAGGGCGACAAAGTGAGACTCTGTCTCAAAAAAAAAAAAAAGAAAAGAAAAGAAAAGAAAGGAAAGAAAAGAAAAGAAAAGAAAAGAAAAGAAAAAAACAGCTGGACATTGTGGGTGCCTGTAGTACCAGCTACTTGGGAGGCTGAGGCAAGAGAATTGCTTGAGTCCAAGAGTTTGAGGTTTCTGTGAGCTATGAGGCCATTGCACTCTACTGAGGGCAGCAAAGTAAGACTCTGTCTCAAAAAAAAAGAAAGAAACAAGAAGCTGAAAGACTGACGTTTTCATGCTGCTATGAACTAACTTGAGAGCCTCCCAAATTCATGTTAGATTAAAGCCCTAAACCCAGATGTGATTATATTGGGAGAGAGAGGTTTTAGGAGGTACAGTTATCTACCCCATGTCTATGGGAATATGTTCTGAGACCCCTAGTGGGTGCCTGAAATTGCAGATAGTACCAAACTCTAAATAAACGATATTTTTTGCCTATACATACACAAACATGATAAGCTTTAGTTTATAAATTAGGCACAGTAACTTTGATGTTTTTTTAGGTATAGACTTGACTAAGGATTACCTGGAGAACTGGTAAAGGATTCTTTCTGGGTGTGTTTAAGAAGGTATTTGCAGAGAAGACTTGGTATGTGAATCAGTGAACAGAGAGGAGAAGATCCTCCTCCTCATGGGTGCACACTATCCAATTTGTTGAGGACCCAGAAAGAACAAAAAAGGGACTTCTTCAGCTCAGCACCTGTAGCTCTGTGGCTAGGGTGCCAGCCACATAACACCAGAGCTGGCGGGTTCAAATCTTGCCCGGGCCTGCCAAACAACAAAGACAACTACAACCAAAAAATAGCTGGGCGTTGTGGCAGGCGCCAGTGGTACCAGCTACTTGGGAAGCTGAGGCAGGAGGATTGCTTAAGCCCAAGAGTTTGAGGTTGCTGTGAGCTGTGATGCCATGGCACTCTACCCAGGGCAATACAGTGAGACTCTGTCTCAAAAAAAAAAAAAAAAGGGTTTTCTTCTTTCCTGGAAGCTGTAACACACCCTTCTTCTCTTGTCCTTGGGCATCAGAACCCCAGGCTCTCCAGCTTTTGGACTCCAGGACTTAGACCAGTGGCCCCCAGGACCTCAGGCCTTTGGCCTCAGACTGAGAGTTTTATCACTGGGCTCCCTGGTTCTGAGGCCTTAGGACTTGGACTGCACCACATTTCTGGCATCCCAGATCCCAGGATCTCCATAAACCACAGGAGGCATCTCACCTAAAAATCCCCTCTCATCTATGTACCCTATTGGTTCAGTCTATCTGAATAAGCCACTAAGAGTAAGAGACTAACAACAACAACTAACAATAAAATTGAACAACTATAATAATAATGTATTCACAGTTTTGGCTAAAAGATTCGTTTTTTACATAGATCTTAGCAAACTTAGCATACAATTATTTTTTATTCCTCACTAAGTCAAGAACTTTCACCTTTTCACTTAATGGAAGCACTTTATGGCTTCCCTTTGGCACATGAAAATCATTAGCATCGCTACTCTTGCTATTTGGGGCCACTATTAAGTAAAATAAGAGTTACTTGAACACACGCACTGCAATATGGTGACCGTCCATCTGATAACCCGGTAGGCTATAAAGTGACTAATGAGAGGGTTGTGTATGTGGCACAGAAATGCTAGACGGAGGGATGATTCCCGTCCTGGCTGTGTGAGGGCTGGACAATATGAGATTTTTAACATCTACTTAGAATGGCTTGCAATTTAAAACTTAAAGATTGTTTATCTCTGGAATCTTCTACTTAATATTTTAAGTCTGTGATTGATCATGGCTAGCTAAAAGCACAGAAAGCAAAACTGTGGATCAGAGGCAGGCCACTGAAATTAAGGTTATGTGAGGCCATGAGGGGGTTCTAACCAGTAGAATTAACTGGTGGCACTATAGCAAGAAGGGAAGAAAGACCTTTCTCGGGCAACGCCTATGGCTCAGTGAGTAGTGTGCCAGCTCCATATACCGAGGGTGGCAGGTTCAAACCCAGCTCCAGCCAAACTGCAACCAAAAAATAGCCAAGTGTTGTGGTAGGCACCTGTAGTCCCAGCTGCTCAGGAGGCTGAGGCAAGAGAATTGCCTAAGCCCAAGAGCTGGAGGTTGCTGTGAGCTGTGATGCAATAGCACTTTACCAAAGGGCGACAGCTTGAGACTCTGTCTCAAACAAAAAAAGAAAAAGATAAAAAATCCTAGAAGAAAGCTTGGGAAATACTCTGGATGGTATTGGCCTGGGGAAAGGTTTTATGAAAAACACTCCATTGGCAATCACAACCAAAAAATGGGACTTAACTAAGCTAAAAAGCTTCTGCAGAGCTAAGGACACAACAATTTAAACAGACAGCCTTCACAATGGGAAAAGATATTTGCATGTTATGAATCTGACAAAGGGTTGATAACTAGAACCTACAGAGAACTCAAAATGATCATCAAAAAAAATGCAAACCATCTCATCTATCATTTGGCAAGAGATATGAACAGAACGTTCTTTGAAGAAGACAGATGAATGAATGGCCAACAAACACCTGAAAAAATGCTCTTCCTTCCTAATCATCAGAGAAATGCAAATCAGAGCCACCTTCAGAATTGCCTAACCCCAGTGAGAATAGCCCACATCAAGAAGTCTCAAAGCTGCAGATGCTGGTACGGATGTGGAGAGAAGGGAACACTTTTACCTTATTGGTGAGATTGCAAACTAATACAGCCTCTTTGGAAAGAAGTGTGGAGAATCCTCATAGACTCAAAACAGACTTTCCATTCAGTGCTGCGATCCCATTACTAGGCATCTTTCCTATTGTCCTATCATTCCTGCTAATCTATGGGCAATTTCATTTACTCCAAAGGCTTTAATCCTCCCCTATGGTAAGGACAACTAATTTGTTATCTTCTCGTAACCCAATTCTCCTCCTTTGTAAAACTACCCTAGCTAATCTTTATCTACCTAGACACCTAAGAAATTATCCCAAATTTCTTCATTTCCCTTAAATCCTGCCATTTCAACCTCTTAAATATGACTTGAAACTGGGCATAGTGGCTCACACCCGTAATCTTAGCACTCCTGGAGGCCAAGGTGGGAGGATCCCTTGAGCTCAGGAATTCCAGACCAGCCTGAGCAAGAGCAAAAATCCCCTCTCTACTAAACAGAAAAATCAGGGGGTGTTATGGTTTGTGCCTGTAATCCCAGTTACTCAGGATGCTGAAGCAAGAGGATCACTGGAGCCAGGAGGTTGAGGTTGCTATAAGCTATGATGACACCACTGCACTCTACCCAGGGCGACAGAGACTCTATCTCAAAAAAAAAAAAAAAAAAAAGGCTGGGTGCCTGTAGCTCAGCTGCTAGGGTGCCAGCCACATGCACCAGAGCTGGCGGGCTCGAATCTAGCCCAGGCCCACCAAACAACAATGACAACTACAACTAAAAAATAGCTGGGCGTTGTGAAGGGCGCCTGTAGTCTCAGCTACTTGGGAGGTTGAGACAAGAGAATTGCTTAAGCCCAAGAGTTTGAAGTTATTGTGAGCTGTGATGGTACGGCACTCTACCGAGGGTGCCCTAGTTAGACTCTGTCTCAAAAAACAAAACAAAACAAAAGACTTGAATTGATCCTCTTATCTCCATCTCAGCAACTACTACTCTAAATGGGACATTCTCCTTTCACCAGGAAAATGCAGTGGACTAATTGGTCTATAATCTTTATTTATTAAAAAAATATATATTTTTTAATCTCATGCTTTATTTATTCATTTATTTATTTGCAGTTTTTTGGGCCAGGGACAGGTTTGAACCTGCCACCTCCAGCATATGGGGCCGGCGCCCTACTCCTTGAGCCACAGGCACCACCCTGGTCTATAATCTTGATCTCAATCCATTGTATCATCTGAGCAAAATCTGTCATCTTTCCCCACTATTTATTGTCTATATTGCTGTGTGATGTCATAAAGTTTCTTTTTTTTTTTTTTTATTTTGTGGTTTTTGGCCAGGGCTGGGCTTGAACCCGCCACCTCTGGCGTATGGGACCTGTGCCCTACCCTGTTGAGCCACAGGCACCGCACATGTCATGAAGTTTCAAACAGGAAGAGATGCATATTCTTCTGAGGCTAATTCACTGCTCATCCAAACTCCACTGCCTTCTCCACTGGTGGGAAAAGCAGCTAACTAAAGCATGTGTTAAAATGAACAGGGAAACTCTGGGAGAATGACTGAGCTCATGGACAAGGCATGCAGCCAATCTAAGATTAACAGTCTATTTTTATTTATTTATTTTACTATTATTATTATTATTTTTCTTTTTTTGACAGAGTCTCACTTTATCGCCCTCAGTGGAGTGCTATGACATCACAGCTCACAGCAGCCTCCAACTCCTGGGTTTAAGCGATTTTCTTGCCTCAGGCTCCCGAGTAGCTGGGATTACAGGCGCCTGCCACAATGCCTTGCTATTTTTTTGTTGTTGCATTTTGGGGCTAGGGCTGGGTTTGAACCAACCACCATCGGTATATGGGGCTGGCGCCCTGCTCACTGAGCCACAGGCACTGCCCCTAAGACTAACAGTCTAATGGGGATTTTTCTTACCAGAGTGGTTTTCATCAGCTTAGAGCATCTTCCTATCCCCCTCCTCTGTTGTGGACTTTTTACAGGCAGTTTTCCAGGTGCTACCCATAGAACCTATCCTTTCTTTCTCACCTGCTTTGTTTTGTTTACCTCTGCTCAACCTACCTTTGTTAGACTTTGCTATGGTTTGACTTGAAATACATCTCTTTGCTCTATATTCTAAACAGTCCCATAGCTAGGACCCAGCCTAGGCCAATTCCCTAGGCCTTCTGTAACCTAATAGAACAAAAAATAAAAGTCCACATGGAGTGTAAAGAACACAGCCTTTGCATACAACATAATAAAATAAGCATTTTCTTCCTACCTACAGCATTCCCAACACTCTGCTGACAAACGTCATCTGGCTCTCCCAGTATCAGTAGCAGAGGTGGTGGAGGTGAGCCACTCGGGGCAAGAGGCCCGAGGCAGTCTGCTGGGGATCTCTGCTTCTTTCTCTGTAACATAAAGTGACATGCAGAAGGAAAACAACCCCCTTCTTGGCAGTGCATGGTTGTGTCTGTGTGACATCTGCAACAGCTACAATCACTTGGGACCATGAGGGGAGGAGTTTTGATGTGATGACCAGGACTCAGGATTTTACAATGTTGTTGAGCCACCCTGGAACCCTCTTGCTTCTGGATGACTTCACACCTGAGAGGACAGATCTTACTGGTGAAAGTCACCTAAATGGATCCCAGCAGATTCAACATGCATTTGTAAATTACTACTCATCCACCTGTGGCTGTGGCAGGAACTCCCTTCTCTCTTCTAATAACACGCTGGTTCTAATCTTTAAAGGACAAAATAAAAGCCTCAAAACCAAAACCAAGTGGGGCTGAGTCTGCTGAGTGATGTAGAAAATGGAAGGGGAAAGATTTGTTCATTCTGACGAGAAACCAGAGCATGAAGTAGGAAATAAAAATGAACACGTGGTGACTAGGAGTGGTGGGTACCTTCTTTAGGTATGGACTTGGGCAACCTCCTATTAGGCAGCTCTGCCCTGGTCCGTAGCTATGTATCTAGAATCTAGACAATGAAACCACTTTGTAGACACAAGACCTATGTCTTCCTCATAGATTTCTCTTATTATGTCCCAGAATATAAGGTCAATTGTTTAAGTAGAGTTATCAGTTTATCTTAGAAATTAGTTATTCCTTCCTTTTTAGTTTATTTATTTATTTTTTTTGAGACAGAGTCTCACTTTGTGGCTTCTGGTAGAGTGCTGTGGCATCATAGCTCAGACTATTGGCCTCAAGCGATTCTCTTGTCTCAGCCTCTCAAGTACCTGGGACTACAGACGCCTCCCCCACAACATCCAGCTATTTTTAGAGGTGTGGTCTTGCTTTAGCTCAGGCTGGTCTTGAACCTGTGAGTTCAGGCAATCCATCAGCTTCGGCCGCTCAGAGTGCTAGGATTATAGGAGTGAGCCCCCACACCCGGCAGAAATTGGTTATTCCTTACCTACTTACAGATAGCAAGACTATCCCAAGTAGGGTTAGTTCCTAGACATCGTCTGAAAACAATGACATAAGTGGATATAGGTTATTGAAAGGACACAACTTCTTTGTCTAGTACTCCTGCTGTGCAAAATAGCAAAAAGCAATTTTTTGTTGTTTTTTTTGAGACAAGGTCTTGCTCTGTTGCCCAGGGTGGAGTACAGTGAGAGGATCACAGCTCACAGCAGCTTTGAACTCCTAGGCTCATGTGATCCTCACAGCCAGCTAATTTATTTTTTAGAGATAGAGTCTCAGTTTGTTGCCCTCGGTAGAGTGCTGTGGCATCACAGCTCACAGCAACCTCCAACTCTTGGGTTTAGGCGATTCTCTTGCCTGAGCCTCCCAAGTAGCTGGGACTATAGGCGCCTGCCACAATGCCTGGCTTTTTTTTTTTGTTATTGCAGTTTGGTCGGGGCCGGCAGCCTACACACTGAGCCATAGGCGCCGCCCGCCCGGAGGTCATATCATGAAGACATATGACCCAACATGAAGATGCTCCCTGGCCAAAGATGAGACAATGTGAGTATCAAAGAAGGCAATGAGTAAACCTAAAACCTCATATAGGTGTACATAAAGTTCCTGGGCAATTTACTATGTTAAACTATTCTAAATTGCATATGAACTTTAGGTCCACCCTATATAAAAATATGTTAAGTTCCTAATCAAAGTATAAAACACACTCCCAGATCCAAGAAATAAGAGATTACAATTAGAGGTATGTAGGACACCAACTAAATGTCAATTAAAGGGGAAGAATTAGGAATCTATCTTGTCTTTCTGGTTTAAATTATATAGCAGAGTAACTAGACATCTCTGATTAGTAGGGAAATTCTGCCTTATGAAAGAATTACACAGCTATATATAAGTGCTATGTAGAATAATGAGTCAGAAAATCACCATTTTGCATCTTCTAGTTAATTAATAATTCAGGAAATACTCATGAAAACATTACATGAAAGGTTGATGGGGTTTTTAAAATAAAAGGAAGAGGCAGGGCTCAGTGGCTCACGCCTGTAATCCTAGCACTGTAGGAGTCTGAGGCCGGTGGATTGTTTGAGCTCAAGAGTCCAGAGGCTAGCCTGAGCAAGAGTGGGACCCCAGCTCTACTAAAAATAGAAAAACCAACTGGGTGTTGTGGCAGATGCCTGTAATCCCAGCTAGTGGGAGGCTGAAGCAAGAGGATCACTCAATCAGGAGTTCAAAGTTGCTTTGAGCTATTGACATAACAGCACTCTACTCAGAGTGACAGAGTAAGATTCTGTCTCAATAAAATGAGATAAAATAAAAAATAAACAAATAGGCTCAGTGCCTGTGGCTCAAGCAGCTAAGGCACCAGTCACATACACCTAACCTGGCAGGTTCGAATCCAGCCCAGGCCCACCAAACAATGACGGCTGCAACCAAAAAATAGCCGGGCGTTATGGTGGGTGCCTGTGGTCCCAGCTACTTGGGAGGCTGAGGCAAGAGAATCGCTTGAGCCCAGGAGTTGGAGGTTGCTGTGAACTGTGATGCTACAGCACTCTACCCAGGGTGACAGCTTGAGGCTCTGTCTCAAAACAAAAACAAAAACAAAAATAAATAAATAAATAAGACCAGGCACAATGGCTCCTGCCTGTAATTCGAGCACTCTGGGAGGCCAAGGCGGGTGGATTACCTGAGCTTACAGGTTCAAAACCAGCCTGAGCAAGAGGGAGACACTGTCTCTAAAAATAGCCAGACATGTGGCAGGCACCTGTAGTCACAGCTACTTAGGAGGTTGAGGCAAGAGAAGCACTGAGCCCAAGAGTTTGGGTTGCTGTGAGCTGTGAGCCACGGCACTCTACTGAGGGCAACAAAATGAGACTCTGTCTCAAAAAAATAAATAAATAAAATAAAAGCAAGAGCCCTTGCCATATTGCCATCTGAACTCACAGATCAATTGTAGAATCACGGAAGGTCAGGTAATCAGAGAGCAGGTGTCTCCTGATTTGACACAAAGTACAGACTACAGACCATGAAGTATTTCTTTTTTTTTTTTTTGAGATAGAGTCTTAAGCTGTTGCCCTGGGTAGAGTGCCATGGCATCATAGCTCACAGCAACCTCCAACTCAAGGGCTCAAGGGATCCTCTTGCTTTAGTTTTTCTATTTTTTAGTAGAGATGGGGTCTCACTTTTTGCTCAGGCTGGTCTTGAACCTGTGAGCTCAAGCAGTCCACTAGCCTTGGCCTCCCAAAGTGCCAGGATTACAGGTGTGAGCCCATGAAGTATATTCTTGTCTCCAAAAGTTAGACCTAAGTCTATACTTCCAGTGTGTCAGAAACAGGGGGATAGAAGAACAACTTAAACAATATTCTGCAGAAATAAGAGAAAACCAGAATATAGGACATTCTTTATGACAACTAATTCCATTTTTTCAATGAATCCATAGATGAATGGGGGAAAGGAAATTAAATGCAGAATATTAGCCAATTATAATGTGTGGAGTTTCTTTAGATCCTTATTTAAATAGTTACTTTTTAATTTTTATTTTTGAGACAGTCTGATTATGTCACCCTTGGTAGAGTGCTGTGGTGTCACAGCTCACAGCAACCTCTAACTCTGGGGCTTAAGCAATTCTTTTGCCTCAGCCTCCCAAGTAGCTGGGACTACAGCCACCTGCCACAACACCCAGTTATTTTCTTGTTGCAGTTGTCATTGCTGTTTAGCAGGCCCGGGCCAGGTTCGAACCTGCCAGCCTCAGTGTATGTGGCTGGTATGCTACCCACTGAGCTATAGGCGCCACTGATCCTGATTTAATTAACCAATTATAAAAAGACACTTTTGAGTTACTTGGAGAAATTTCAATATGGACTGGATGTTGAAGGATACCAAAGTATTACTGTTACTGTTCATTTTGCTGGATGTGATGATAATGGCATTGTAGCTATGTGAAAAATATCCAATTTCTTAAGAGCTGTATACCTAGGTATGTAGGGGTGAAATAACCTAATGGCTGGAATTTTCTTTTCTTTTCTTTTTTTTTTTTTTACATATATATATAACATTTTATTTATTATTATTATTTTTTTTTTTTGAGGCAGAGTTTCAGTATGTTGTCCTTGGTAGAGTGCCATGGCATCACAAACCACAGCAACCTCCTACTCTTGGGCTTAAGCGATTCTCTTGCCTCAGCCTCCCAAGTAGCTGGGACTACAGGTGCCCGCCACAATGCCCGGCTATTTTTATTGTTGTTGTTGTAGTTGTCATAGGAATTTTCTGTGAAATATGTCACATACATAAAAGATGTTAAGTGGGGATTGGTGAAGCAAGTGCTGTAGAGCAAAGGCTTGATAAACATTGGGTTTAGATAACAGGCATGGCGGTAATCCTAGCACTCTGGAGGCCGAGGCCGGTAGATTGCCTGAGCTCAGGCGTTCCAGACCAGCCTGAGCAAAGTGAGACCCCTGTCTCTACTAAAAACAAATTAAAAACTTAGCCAGGCATGGTGGTGTGTACTTGTTTATTTAGTAGGCTGAGGCAGGAGGATCTCTTGAGTCCAGGAGTTTAAGACTGCAGTGAACAATGATGACGCCACTGCATTTTAGCCTGGGCAACAGAGTGAGTTCCTGTCCTATCTCAAAAAAAACAAAAAAAACTATATATATCTATCTATATATCTATATCTATATCTATATCTATATATATATATAATATATATTTTACATATTATATAATATATATTTTATATATATATATATACACTAGTGTTGATAGGATGTGGAGAAATAGGAAGGTAAAATCATACAGCTGCTGTGGAAAAGTTTGGCAATTCTTCAAAAATTTAAACGAAAAATTACCATCTACCTCAGCAATTATGGGTATATACTCAAAGCAAGTGAAAACTGGTACTCAGATACTCATATGTTCCCCAGTGTTCATAGAAGCATTATTCACCATAGTCCTAAAATGGAAAATGGAAACAACCCAACTGTCTATGAATACATGAATGAATGAACAACATGTGGTAATACATACCATGGAACACAAATTACCCATAAAGAAATCAGATTCTGATACAACATCAACTTTGAAACATTGTTAATTAACATAACCAGACACAAATTGACAATTATTGCATGATTTCACTTGTAATAGTGAAATTCATAGCGTAGAATGGTGGTTGCCAGATGCTGGAGAGAGGAGGGAATATATTGCTTAAATGTTCCTGTTTGGGATGATGAAATAGTGCTGATGGTTACAAAATATTAGGAATGTAGCCACTTCCACTGAATTGAATGAAGGGGTACAGTCCCCTGTACCCTTGTAAGGTCAATCAGTCTCATTTGTGCTCCTTGAGGTCTGAGGCTCTGAGAAGGAACATTTCTAGTACTTGGGCTAGGTGTGAGTTTTGGGGGATAGTCTCCGCTAGCTCGCAGAAGCGGCTTTGCTGAAAAATGCAGGCAGCTACGCCTTAAAGGAAAGAATGTGCCAGAGGGTCTCACCAAGTCATAGCTGGAGACAGATCATCTACCTGGGACAGTGGATCATTGCACTTAATCCCCTACCTCTATTTACACAATAACTTTCAGTTAGTCATATAGGGAAGTGGGCAAACAGAACAGACAACCCAGCACCTTTATGGTTTATTTCCATTGTTGTTTATCTCCAATAGGATATTCTTATTTTAGTAGGTGTGTACGTATTTTGCTGTATTAACACTGATAAGGAATCTTAATGACAGTTTTGTTACCTTTTGTCTTCTTTATTCTTGGATTATTTTTATCTGATGAGTTTGGGTATATAAGAAAGTGAATAAAGACAAGTGATTGCCGTTATGCCTAAGCGAGCACCAGCCATCCCTTAATAAATCATTCATTTCGTCTGCAGTGCTGCCTCTGCATCATCGACCAGTAGCCCAGTGGACAGCAACAAGTGAACACTTAAAAATGTTTAAAATGTAAATTTTATGCTTATTTTACCACAGCCTCAGTCTCCTGAGTAGCTGGGCTTATAGGCATGCACCACTATACTCAGCTAATTTTCAAATTTTTTATCTAGAGACAGGATCTTGCTCTTGCTCAGGATGGTCTGGAACTCAAGTAATCTTCCCACCTTGACATCCCAGAGTGCCAGGATTACAGGCATGAGCCACCTGTCCCCCTCCCACCCTACCCCATCCATGCCCACATTGACTCCTACTAATGTAATTGCTACTTTTCTTTTTTTTTTTTTTTTTATGAACAGAGTCTCACTTTGTTGTCCTTGGTAGAGTGCTGTGGCGTCACAGCTCACAGCAACCTCCAGCTCTTGGGCTTAGGTGATTCTCTTGCCTCAGCCTCCTGAGTAGCTGGGACAACAGGCACTTGCCACAACACCCATCTATTTTTTGTTGCAGTTTGACTGGGGCTGGGTTTGAACCCACCACCCTCGGTATATGGGGCCAGCGCCCTACTCACTGAGCCACAGGCGCTGCAGTTCTAACTCATTAAATAAATAGATGCTCTGTGAAGTATAACATTCTCCAATTACATAATGAGCAAGACATATTTTTATACATAAAATAGGGAGTGTGCATAAGGTTACCTGTAATACAAATTCTAAGCTTACTTAAAAGAAAAAAGCTTGGCTTGGCACCCGTGCCTAAGTGCTTAGGATGCCAAGCCACATGCACCAGGGCTGGTAGGTTCAAACCCGGCCCGGGCCTGCTAAACAAAAATGACAAATGCAACAACAAAAAAAGCTGGGTGGGCGGCACCAAGGCAGGTGGATTGCCTGAGCTCACAGGTTTGAGATTAGCCTGAGCCAGAGTGAAACCGTGCCTTTAAAAATGCTGGACGTTGTGGCAGGTGCCTGTAATCCCAGCTACTCTGGAGGCTGAGACATGAGAATTGCTTGAGCCCAAGAGTTTGAGGTTGCTGTGAGATATGACACCAAGGTACTCTACAAAGGGTGACAGAGTGAGATTGTATAAAAAAAAGAAAAATACAGGGCTGCCAAACTGATGAAAGGAATAGTACATAGGTCAGAAACACACCGAAATCTGGCAGTACAATCTAAAGGGCAAAGGACCGGCTGAATTGGTCTTCCTGACTTCAATTTTTCCTTCCACTCCATGCTCCATACTGCCACCAGAATGAGTTTTCTGAAACACTTGAAGTGGCTCAATGGCTGGAGCACACTTGTATGGAACCAGCCACATGCACCGAGGATGGTGGGTTCAAACCCAGCCTGGGCCAGCTAAACAACAGTGACAATTACAACAAAAATTTAGCCAGGCATTATGGCAGGCGCCTGTAGTCCCAGCTACTTGGGAGACTGAGGAAAGAGAATCGCGTAAGCCCAAGACTTGGAGGTTGCTGTGAGCTGTGACATCTCAGCACTCAACGGTAGGGCAACAAATTGAGACTCTGTCTAAAAAAAAAACCCCAAAATACAGAACTGATTGTTACTTCTCCACAAAATGTATTCAGTGATATCCTACTATCTAAGATACAAATATATTAATAGGTATTTCAGTGGTTACAGAGATAAAAAGAAAACCTATTTGGAGCTTAACTTAATCTAAAGCCTGAAAAGAGAATTAATGTTTTTCCTCCATTTTGGGTCCATTGTATTTTCTCCATCACATCATTATAGCTTTCTTAGATTGTACTACACATTATTAGCTTCCTGTTTTTTATGTTTGAATGTTAAGTCAGGAGTGTGGGGAATGTTTAATCTATATATTTTTGTATGAGCTCAATTTTTTTGAGACAGAGCCTCAAGCTGTCGCCCTGGGTAGAGTGCTGTGGCATCACAGCTCACAGCAACCTCCAACTCCTGGGCTTAAGCAATTCTCCTGCCTCAGCCTCCCAACTAGCTGGGACTACAGGTGCCCGCCACAACACCCGGCTATTTTTGGTTGCAACCATCACTGTTGTTTGGCAGGCCTGGGCTGGATTTGAACCTGCTTGCTCAGATGTATGTGGCTGGCACCTTAGCTGCTTGAGCTACAGGTGCTGAGCCTGAATGAGCTCAAATTTTAAAAAGCACAGTGAGAACAATTTAAAATGGCAAGTTTAATTTAGAGGAAATAATGACAATGATAAAAATATTAAGTGCCCACTGGGCACCATGGCTTATACCCTAGTTCTTGACCCTTAGGAGGCCAGGTGGGAGGATCACTTGGGGATAGTTTGAGAAGCTATCTCTCCAAGAAAATAGAAAAATTAGTGTGGTGTGAGGGGACACACCTATAGTACCACCTACTTGGGAGACAGGTCACTTGAGCCCATGAGTTTGAGGTTGCAATGAGATATGATGACATCACTGGACTATAACTCAGGCAATAGAGCAAGAGTTTTGTCTAAAAAAAAAAAAAAAAAAAAATTAAGGGTGGTACCTGTGGCCCCATATACTGAGGGTGGCGGGTTCAAAGTCGGCCCGGCCAAACTGCAACAAATAAGCCAGGTATTGTGGCAGGTGCCTGTAGTCCCAGCTACTCAGGAGGCTGAGGCCAGAGAATCGCCTAAGCCCAAGAGCTGGAGGTTGCTGTGAACTGTGACGCCATAGCACTCTACCAAGGGCAACAAAGTGAGACTCTGTCCATAAAAAAAAAAAAAAAAAAAAAAAATCAAGTGCCAAATGCATGCTTTATATATCTATTTTAAAAATTGTGATTTCTGGTCCCAAATTTTTATGACCCTTGAAAATGAGAAACTTATTAAAGAACACAATACCCTTATATTTTACAAACAAGATCAAGGTTTCTCTTGCAGATCTTGAAACAAACTTACAATTTGACTCCCATAGTTGTATAAAATATAAATAAAATTAAAAGCAAAGAAAAAAATGGAACTATTACTTGCAGCTATTTGTAATTAATTGCCTTAGCATGGCACAAAGTGACAAGTGCTTAGACCCAAACTCTCAATAGATATGAAGATGGTTTACTCATACTTGTAACAAAAGTTTTGAGAAAAAATAATCAAGAAATTTATAAAATGTCAGTTACTGCTTTAGAAAGAGTAATACATTAAGACAGATACTCATATTACTGCCAGTAAGAATATAAATTGGCATGTTTTGGGGAATGTGATTTTCATGCAAAGCCTTAATGCAACAAATTTTATAAATTAATCCTAATGAAATATTATGAAATAAAGATTTTTTTGTAATAGAGATACAGTATTTAAAAAGCCCTAAGTACATATATGATAAAGGTAGACTAAATTAAGTTTTATTTATTTATTTTTCTGAGACCACGTCTCCAGCTGTCACCCTGGGTAGAGGGCCGTGGTAGTTCACAGCAACCTGAAACTCCTGGACCCAGGCGATTCTCTTGCCTCAGCTTCCCAAGTAGTTGGGACGACAGGTATCTGCCACAACACCCAGCTATTTTATGGCCCCGGCTGGATTCAAACCTGCCAGCTCCAGTGTATGTGGCTGGCACCCTAGTCACATGAGCTACAGGCACTGGGCCTAAATTAAGTTTTATCTTGATGAAACCTTATTTATTTATTTAGTTAGTTATTTATTTTGTAGAGATAGAGTCTCACTTTACCGCCCTTGGTAGAGTGCCATGACGTCACAGGATTCACAGCAACCTCCAGCTCTGGGGCTTAGGTGATTCTCCTGCCTCAGCCTCCGGAGCAGCTGGGACCACAGGCGCCCGCCACAACGCTCGGCTATTTTTTTGTTACATTTTGGCCAGGGCTGGGTTTGAACCCGCCACCCTTGATATATGGGGACGGCACCCTACTCACTGAGCCACAGGCGCCACCCTATTTATTTATTTTTGGTAGAGACAGAGTCTCACTTTATGGCACTCTGTGGTGGCACACAGCTCACAGCAACCTCCAACTCTTGGGCTTAGGTGATTCTCTTGCCTCAGCCTCCCAAGCAGCTGGGACTACAGGCGCCCGCCACGACACCCAGGTATTTTTTTGTTGTAGTTTGCTGGGGCTGGGTTTGAACCCGTCACCCTAGGTATATGGGGCCGGAGCCCTACCCACTGGGCCACAGGCGCTGCCCACTTGATCAAATCTTTTAAAAATATTTTTTGATAATCTCCCTCTATTACCCAGGCTAGAGTGCTATGGCGTCAGCCTACATCACAGCAACCTGACTCCTGGCTTCAAGGATCCTTCTACTTCAGCCTCCTAAATAGCTGAGATACCAAGCCTAGGCTACTAGGCACTGCTAATTTTCCTATTTTCAGTAGTGCAGGGCCTCCCTCCTGCTCAGGTTGGTCTACAACTCCTGAGATTAAGGGATCCTCCAGCCTGCCCCTTCTAGAGTGCTAGGATCACAAACGCCAGCCACCACTCGGGAACTTGGGGAAACATTTAAAAAGGCTGTGTATTGGGTGGTGCCTGTGGCTCAACGGAGTAGGGTGCTGGCCCCATATGCCGGAGGTGGCGGGTTCAAACCCAGCCCCAGCCAAAAACTGCAAAAAAAAAAAAAAAAAAAAAAGTCTGTGTATTGAGCTCTTATCAACATGAGTTAATAAGCGTTAATTTCAAGTTTCATGAAGTCACATCTAGCTTGTCTTCATGATTGTATCCCAAGGGCACAGAATAAGACCTAGTACATAAATGTTTAATAAATATTGCTAAATGAATATAAAAATGTTCAAATATAAAATTGTATGTGATTTCTGTAAAAAATGTGTATAGAAAAAAACTTAGAATCACGCACAACCACATAAGAAGAGGACATGGGAGGCAGCGCCTGTGGCTCAGTGGGTAGGACGCCAGTCCCATATGCCCTGGGTGGCGCGTTGGAACCTGGTCCCGGCCAAACTGCAAACAAAAAATAGCCAGGCGTTGTAGCGGGCGCCTGTAGTCCCAGCTACTTGGGAGGCTGAGGCAGGAGAATTGCCTAAGCCCAAGAGTTGGAGGTTGCTATGAGCTGTGATGTTATAGCACTCTACCAAGGGCGATAAAGTGAGCGACCCTGTCTCTAAAAAAAAAAAAAAAAAAAAAAAAGAAAAGTAAAAAGGCCATGGGTAATTTTTAAAAACAGCTTTATTGAGGTATAATTTGACATACCGTAGAACTCACCCATACTATGTGTACAGTTAAGTTCATTTATACAGCTGTGCAATTATCTAATCATACAGTATAATGGTAAATAATTAGTTTTTTCATTTGATCTTCTGCATTATAAGGAAAGATCTATTCTTTGAAACTTTCACACAAAGTTGACCGGAGATGAACTCTAAAATACCTACAAAATTACTTTCCAATCTTCCAAGTTTATGTCTTCAAATTGATACATGCATCTCTTTAGGAAAACTGGATTTTAAAACTATCGGGGAGGCCCTTTTCCTATTATTGGAAGTGATACTTCAAGGTTAGAGCCGGCAGGATACAGCATAGATTTCTGTTTGGTGCACTAATAGTAAGATCATTTTTCTTGATCTCGGAAATGAAGGTACTGAAGGGAACCAGTTGCGAGCAACTGCTTTTTGCTCAAGCCTGCCAGTGGTGAGCAGCGTAGGCGAGCTGCAGACGTCCCCCGGCCCACCTGGGAAACCAGCCGCTTCCGTCTCCAGTCTGTAAGGGATTCAGAAAAAGGACCCTCGGAGTATTCACCTTGCTCTCTACAACAGAAAGCCCTTCGAGAGGTTCACTGATACCCATTAGCACCTCAATTCTCTCGGGTCCCTGTGCCCCCGCCTACGGTCTCCTCCTACCTGCAGAGGAAGCAAAGCCGCGACCCTTGGTGCCTTAGGCGGGCCAAGCCTAGCGTGGTGGGAGCAAAGAACAAGGCTTCATCGTCAAGGCCTGCGATCACCAGGAGGGTCCAGCCTCCAGTTCCCACCAAGCCTGTCTGCTCCTGACTTGTCATTCGTTCCGGGCGTCTCAAACCCAGAACCCCCAAACGAAGACGGCCACTCCCGCACAGAAAACGGCTACCAAGTTCGTCCCCGGTAGGCTGTATTGCGCCTGCGCGGTCGAGAAGGCTGCCGCTGACCCTAATTCCGGCGGGAAAACTGCACCCGCTAACTTTGGGTTCCGCGTTTAAGTCCATCCCGGGAGGGCTGAAACTTGAGAAGTAGGGTTTCTCTCTTGTGATTGAACGCAGAAGCCTATCGACAATACTTTATCCAGCTCTCCCCACTTTCTGAATCATTGAAGTGTTGTGCCTGCTTCGTTTCAGAGCTTATCCGAGCACCCTGTCCAGTTTTCTTAGTCCTTCCTTAACGGTGCAATAGGTTTAAAGGGAAGCGTTTTAAAATAGGCTCTCAATTCCTTTAGGAAGAGCTCCTTCCTCTTCTTCATCTGATCATTTTGTAAGTAATTTCTTTAAAACCTGGGAATTTCTTAAAATTATACGGTTAGCCCGTTATCTGCATGAAATAGCCAGATACACCAACTATGTTTTTCCTTCTCAAATTCGGGATGTGCAGTGGTGACTTTTCTAAAAGTACGCGGTTACAAAGAACTGTCTAGTCATTTCAATAGAAGCGAAAGGCCGAGGATGCACTTGGGAGAAGCCAGGGCTACAGGCTCCTGCGAGTTACGGTAGGTCAGGGAGCCGCGCAGCAGTTCAGTGAGGTCTCGCTGCGAGTTGCAGCCGGAGCCCTGGAAGGCATCTGGGGTGGGTCGGGCACCGCTCCGGCTCCCAGCCACGTGTGGGCCGGGATTCCCTCCACGGAGCCCCGCCGCGGAGGGGTCGCAGGGCCCGAGGCTCGG